>JARHVA010001910.1:2692500-2972319 GCA_037957365.1 Torreya grandis
AGATAGTAAAGAGATATTATAAGATAAACATATTATAGAGGCATAAATATAAAGAGTATATGTGGCATTGTAATGGAGCTATTTATAAATGAATAAATAATATAGTTTACAAAATATTAGAGTTATATGTATGCATGTGTTATATGCATAAATTAAGACCCACTTTAATTTTAATGTTTGAATTATCTAAGTATGTAGTATAATTAGCACCCATAAATACTCACCCCAATGTAACATCAAATTTAACTAGAGTCTTATGAACCCATCTGAATATATACCTCATACTAGATTTTATGTTAACATTTGGTGGTGCTAAATAGACATTGGCTAATTGATGTCTCAGGGACAATATTTATTGTTATTTTAGAAAATTACAATAATAGAGATATGTAAGAGTGTTTGGATAATGTTCTTAATTTTTTTCCATAGAGAATAAAAAATACCCAATGAATTTTTACCACTAATAAATTATGATTTATATAGAGCACATGATAAATAATTTTAGATCACATTTACACTTTTGCTGTGTCCTAATATTTTAAGAAAAGAAAAAGTAACATAATTTAGTATATTATGGATAAACAAACTAATAAAGTGGACTGCAAATAATTTTCAAACACTTGAAGAAATTGATGAGCCATTGGCTATTACTTTTAACCAATCTAGACTCTTTTTAATTATTTTGGAAATACAAGGGTAGGTAAGTTTTAATTATAAAAAGGCTAAAATTTTAGATGGTCCTAGAGGAAAATTCATCAAATGATTTTCAATTCTTATTTATAAGTTATTCATGGATGAAGGACTGACCAAGAGTGCTAGGCAGTTCATTTAGAGATCAAGAATCTAATATTGGTAATTGAAAAGAGTGGGATCCTAAAAAATGTGACTTATTAAAAAATCCAAACTAAAGATTGAGTAGGTGAAATAAAAATAATGTGGAGGTGATGAAATGAGGCACACAAAGAGAAACAAGCTAGTGTAAGGAGATTAGAAGAAGGCTTAAAAATATAGAAAGTTACTTGCTAAAAATGACAATTGAATATTAGAGGAAGATAATGGAGGCAAGGAAAGCTAAGATAGAAGAAAACAGAGAAATATGAAGAAAAGAAAGATATGAAAGAATGTTAAGGAAAAAATAATGAAAAAATAAAATACATAAGGAGCATCATCTAACACTAATATCAGTCTTCTTATATAAGATTAAACCATTCTTGATGTGATAAAATGAGGCACAAAAAGAGAAACAAGATAGTGTAAGGAGATTAGAAGAAGGCTTAAAAATTAAAAAAGTTACTTGCTAAAAATGACAATTGAATATTAGAGGAAGATAATGGAGGAAAGGAAAGCTAAGATAGAAGAAAGGAGAGAAATATGAAGAAAATAAATATATGAAAGAATATTAAGGAAAAAAATGATGGAAAAATAAAATACATAAGGAGCATCATCTAACACTAATATCAATCTTCTTATATAAGATTAAACCATTCTTGATGTGATAAAATGAGGCACAAAAAGAGAAACAAGCTAGTGTAAGGAGATTAGAAGAAGGCTTAAAAATACAAAAAGTTACTTGCTAAAAATGACAATTGAATATTTGAGGAAGATAATGGAGGCAAGGAAAGTTAAGATAGAAGAAAGGAGAGAAATATGAAGAAAATAAATATATGAAAGAATATTAAGGAAAAAAATGATGGAAAAATAAAATACATAAGGAGCATCATCTAACACTAATATTAGTCTTCTTGTATAAGATAAAATCATTCTTGACAAAACAAGTAGCCAATCTATATTGAAAAATTAAACTAAAAAAAAAAAATGAAATTAGAATTGATGACTTAAAGAAAAAAGCACACAATAGAAAAGAGGGAATAAATTAGGATAGATGAGGTATTTCATACCACACTAATAAAGGTGATGGGGGGAATTAAAAAAGGATTTTAGGAGTTAGCCACATTATTAGGAAATAAGGACCTTATCTCAAGTTTATGAGTGGAAGAATGGGAGGAAGGAAAAGGTACTATAAATAGTAAACAAGGCATGGAGGAGAGAATAAGAAAATAAATAGATGAATTATAAAGTGTATAAGAAGAAATGGAAGTTAAAAGTGTTAAAAATACATAATAAAGTGTATAAGTAGAAGAGAAAAATAAATGAAATAATGGGTAGAATGGGGAGATATATTGAATAATATGAAGAAACCATAGAAATAAGAATATAAGAATATATAGAACCCTAGGTTGTGGTGTAATAGCTAAAATAAGATGAATTGTTATTAGATTGACCTAGGTTTAAATCCCACCATTGATTAAGTTACCCACATCAATGTACATAAAAAATATTGATTGGCATAGTGGAGGTACGGAGACTGGAACCCCCACTTGTGTTGTAGATCAGGTGTTGGCTCACTAGTTACATAATTAATATGCATATAACAAAAGAATACATATAATAAAAAAAATTCAAAATTATAGAGATTATAACAAGTAGAGATAATCTAGAAGAAGTAAATATTATCATAAAAGATAACTTAGAGTATATACAAGGATAAAATGATGAAGAAGGTAATCAAGGAGAATTAGGATTAGTTAATGATAAAAATGAATTAGAAGAACAAGGATATATAGAAATGGAAGATAAAAATGATGAATGTAGAGAAATTAAAATAGGAATATATGACTTGATATAAAACCCTAATCAAAAGAGGATCTATGAGGAAATGAACCTCTTGAACAAATCATGATCCCTTGTACCATTTCACATTAAGAGAGAGAAATCATTTCTAAGAGAAGAAGTATATTTAGGAAATGAATTGGTAGATAATTACAAATAATTTATAAAGAGATAAATAAGAGAGGTGTGTTTTTGAAAAATATAGAAAACATATTAGGAATAAAATAATTTATAGAAGTGAATATAGATAAAGTAAGGATTAGACCATTGGTAAAACAAAATAGAATTATCAAGGATAAAAAGACAAGGGAGGAAAGTGGTAGTAGTTATCATGGAAGAATTCAAACCAAGATAATAGAAAATCAAGTTGTATTTTAAAAACATTAACACATAGTATGGCCAAAAATAAAATGATATTGCCATTATTTTGAAAAGACACTAAGGATGTAGTGGATCACTTGTTTGTAATAGATTAATATTAGAGAATTCACAACATTGTGGATGACCAAATCAAATTATTTGATTTTATGTGTACCTTAAGATATGATACATTAAAATGGTAAATGAAATTGAACCCCATACACATGAAATCATGGGACTAAGTTAAGAAAATTTTTAAAGGAGGCTTTTACTTCCTAAATTACCATATAAATAGTGCTATTAAAATGAGAGTTATTTTAGAAGAAATGAAAAATAATAAAATATTATGATTAGTGCTTAGAGCTATAATAATAAAACTCAAGGAATCCCTTAATGAAAAATAGTAGTTGGAGTGTTTGATATTTGGATTGGTACCCTGTTTGAGAGACTCAATGGAAGGAAAATATTTATCAAATTTATGGAAGTGTTAGAGATAGATTCTATAATAGATTCAAAATCATTGTAGAGAGATAAAGACTCATCATTAAAAAGATAAATAGAGAAAACATAAAAATGTTTGGCTTAGTTAAGGTTAAAAAAATTAACACACATGAAGGGAGATGATTTAATCTTTTCGGGAATATTAGTATATTATTCCTACTTTAGTTAAAAGGTATAAGTAGTAAAATTAGTAAATAAATATGCAATAATTAATATAATAATTTGTATAATTTGATTGTAATTTGAACTTTTCTAAAAATATTAATAAGGGGAGGAAAACAAGACTTAGGTGGAAACTAATTGATATGACTAAGATAGAGGCTAAAATTCATGGTGCAAGACTAAGAAACTATTACAAATAAAGATCTAGTATTCATTTTATAATTGGATAGGAGCACAAAAAACATGAAACCTTTGGCTCTAGTGCTATAGTCCACTTTTTCTATTATTATCTAAGAGACCTAAGCTTTTTGGGTTTTGTTCATTGTGTTTGTAAGACCCTGCATGTGAAATTTAAACTATTAGATGTTTGTAGAAATCCTTGTAGAGATAATTTTGTCTTCAAACCCTAGACTCCATTATGCTTTAACCAATTTTGAGAAAGAGGGAGGGGGTTAGTGTGTTTAATATTTATTGAACATGTATCCACACCCCTTGTGTGGGAACATAGCCTACATACCACTACTCTGAAGAGGGATCAAGCCATATATAGTTTTCTCACTTGATGTGATTTGTGCAATAGTTTGTATGAAGATGCAAAATACTAAATTGAGTATGCTTGAGGTGACTAGGGACTATTGTAAGTATTTGAATAAGTTAGAAATGGTATTGGATGGTTGTATGCAAAGAATAGGGAAATAATCTTGAGTAGTCTTGCTTATATTTTTGCTTGCTTTGTGATATTTGATAACCCTTTCCAAATGATCTTTGAATGGGATTTTACAGGGATATATTGTTCATGGGTTGAATGTGCTTACATTAGGTTGATAAATAGAGGGCTAAAAATTGGAAGGAAATGGTCATTTTAGCTTGAAATATGATTGGATAAGATCACCCAAAATGGGACACCTTAGGGATTGGTGTTATAGTCCAAGTTGGGAACTATAGTCCTAAGCTGATGAGACCTAGGTAGATGAATCTTTTATGGAAAGAGTAATGTAGATCAGTTGGGATTAGGTATGGAAGGTTATGAATGACTAGGAATTAGTGAAAGATGCCTATAAAAGTTATGAAAGTAATTAGGAGGGACCTATGAGATTGATTTCAAAATTCACACTCAAGTTACCAATTCTCACATTTTATATGACTACACTCCCCCCCAACCTTTATTCTAGTGATGCAAAAAAGTGAAATAATAGGATAAGTGAAAAATATAAAGCATACCTAAACTTACCTCCAAGGGTGAAGATCATAAAGCTATGTGGTACTAGGTGTGCATAGAGAGAGCATGCTATGAAGTGTAAATCTATAAAAGAAAATAAATAATAGATCAATTCTCACTAGATACGCTATATATAAAATAAGAACATAAAAAGATGGGTAAAAGAGAGAGAGTAAGAGAAAGGAAATAATACACCTCACTAGGTACATGAACCAATATAAAACCTATTGTGATGCTGAGTGATGTTGAGTAATTTTGGATGATGATGTACCAAAAGTAACATCACAAACAAAGTTGAGTGTTTAATTCCTCAAAAGTGGATCAAGAATGTAAAGGCTATCCCTTTAGATCCATCAACACCCACTAAGTGAATCTAGCTGGTCATGCATGTGATAATAGATTTTTGGACTATGTGTATAATCCCTTTAAATAGGTGGCTCAAGAATACAAAGGCTAGCTAGTCCTTTGGATCCATCATTGCCCTATGAAGTAAAGCTATAAATTGATACTGATATAAAATGAGTGTCATATGAGATGGATATTAAAGCCCACAAATGTTTATTAGTCTAAAAATGTTGGCATGGATAGTTGAATGTATGCTAGGAACTAGACAACTCTTGTCCACTCTAAAATATGGTAATTAGGCTTGTATGAAAGCCTCTTTGAAACTAGGTACTAGGATTATATGAAAGCCATTCCAAAATTTGGAGGTTAGGCTTGTATCAAAGCCACTCTAAAGTGATTCCAACCACCTGTAGATAGAGTAAGGTATGTAAATCCTAAGAATACCTAGGTAATATGCTAAATTTGAAAAGAAAAGAAAACACATGTGCCACACACATTGCCCCCAATTGCTAGTGTCTACAACATGGACTCTGATCTATAATTTATATGAACTATCATATCTAAAACTATAAGTGAGAGCCATCATACCACATATGATGCCCCCTATATCTATATTCTCTAAGAAAAAGTGTACTAAAAACTATTGATTCTAAACTAGTCTAAAAGTGAAAAATTATAGTTGAACCTACTTTTTTGTGTGCTTCTAGAAAATCTAATTTATTTTCTATTCAGATAAGAGCACCAAAAATAGACACCCTACTATCTAGAGTTGTATTCTAATCTCAGTGCTATTGTCTTAGGCTAATTCTAATGACTATTCTATAATTTTCACTATTTACCTAGTTTGTTCTACCTAGTTAGAAATTTGGTTGCTATTTTAGGTGTTCTAAAAGTTGATTTTTTGACCATTAAGATCTCTAATATTTGTGACAAAAACCCCATTATTGTACCTCTTTTGAGGGTAGGAATGAATACCCTATAATGACTAACATCAGAAGAAAGAGCCTTACAAGTGTGTTATGCTACAAGAATATATGATATAACAATGGTAATCGAAAGGATATCTCAAGATATAACATGGTTTGTAATGGAGATTATTAGATCAACATGGGTATGCCTAGATAGATATAAAAATGTAATAACATGTGCAATATAGTAAGCTAGAATTAGAAGTTTGGTTAATTGTTAGTTGTTAGTTGTCAAGGGGGGGTGGAGCATGATGTCCATCATGACATCCAAGATTGTAAGATAATGTATGATGTGGATCATGGCATTGTAAAATATTGAAAATTAAATAAGTAAAAAGAATACAAGGCAAGAAGAAATAATCATACAAGAATGGCTAAGGGGCCAAGTAAACAAGGGACATGGGCACATCTCACTCAAAATAGAAAAAAAAATACAAGGAATGTTCAAATACCACATACACATATAATTAAAACAAGCAAGGTTGGCATAAAAGCCACAATCACATAGAAGATTACATGTAAAGGACATAGGCAAATGTCCTAAGGCACATAGAAGAGTAGAAGCAAAGGACATTAGAAAATATCCTAAGGCACATACAAGAGATAAAGTAATAATTGAGAAATGAAATCAATCTAGCTATATAAAGAAATAAAGGAAAGCATGTAATAATTAGAAATACAATCGCATCTAACTAATCAAAGCAAGAATGTGAAAGTATGCAAGACATGTAATAAAATACTAGGTATATGCTACGAAATACACAAGTGTTATATACTATTGAAATTTTGATAGAGTAATCTATGTAAGATAGTAAATAATGTACATCAACATGATAAATAGAGTCTGTGGTGTAGTAATGACATAACCTAGATGGTGTAGTCATGTAGAAGATGCCCCTAGTGGGTAAATATATCAACGTATGTATTGAATGTAGAAGTAGGATTCCCCCTCAATGGGTAGAGTGAAGAATTAGGGAGTTGGATGTCATCACACATAGGCAAAGAAGATCAAGTGAAGCATGGTAATGTAGATAAATTGACAAACAATAGCATAGAATAGTAAATATAAGTCTAACATAGTAGTGGAAATTAAAGCATGGATGATGCATACAATCAAAATATTTTTGGTGTTTTTTGAATTATTTGCATGTTTTTGTATCTTGAAATATTTGAATGTTTTTGGATTTTGAGTTATTTGAATGTTTTTTGATTTTGAGTTATTTTAATGTTTTTGTATTTTTGATAATGAGCCATGTAAAATCAATCATAAAGAGACTATGTACAAGAAACTGAAAAGAAGATATGTACAAGTAATACTGAGAAGAAATGATAGTAACTGATGAGTCTCATGGGAGACTCCCTATCATGGTGTCCTATATCAAATAAAGGAATCATGCATGATTGTGAAGCATGAGGCAATGGCTATGAATATGACTTTGAATATTTGGATTCATTGTCGATATCTTGGAAATCATAATAACCTGTATTGTTCCACTCATCATTATCATCTTGATTTTGAATTAATGGAATTCTAGTGTTGACTTCTGTTGTATCTGGATCTTTTCCTTTGATAAAATTTTTCTATGAATGATTTGCCTTAGGATGTTCAATAAATCCCAAACCTTCGTGAAAAACATTATCAAATTATAGAATAGGAGTAGTGATGCTTTGAGTATGCTTACCTAACCCTTGACCTTAATAATCAAACTATTGTAGATATTGTTGACCAAACCCATACTGCTTTGAAAGTTGAGCCTCCTTTTAGAGAGGTATATTTGCATCTTTTTCATTTTTTACCTATGGTTGTGGTAATATTTATTGCTCTGATTTTGCTTGTTGATCCTTTTGTTATTATGAGTTATGCTTTGATAACCACTTTTGTACTCTTTTTGAAGTTGACCCTTTGTGAATGTGTTCTTGTATCATTATGGATTGCTTGATTGATTTACCTTGTATAGGGTCATTGTTAGCAATTATATGTTGTATATGTTTTTTGAATTCCAAACATGAATTTGTGTGATGCCCATGCATTCTATGATATGCATAATAATATCTAGATTTCCTCACTAGATGTAGAGGAGGTAGTTTAATCAATTTAGATTTGATCATTTCCATTAGTACCTCACTATAACTCTTATTTGATATTTTAATTCTTTTTGAATCACTAGTTTTAGAGTTACTTTATTGTGATTTATTTTTTTGATATGTAACATTACTTGAAACCAATTGACTAGGTGAAGGTGCATATACATGATTGATACTAGGCTGCATTTGAGGCTTTTGTCTTTTAATCTAAGTTTCCAATGTTTTGATATTCTCATGTAATAGATGATTTTGCATTTATAAATATGAAATTATCTTGTTCATACTGGTGATTTGATCCCTTAGAGTCTCACAAGTGAAAACCCTTGTTGCTTCTAATTGAACATGTTTGCACATATGTTGAAGATGGTTTGAAGAGGATATAGGCTGAATGTATACATTAGGAACAATAGTATAGGCCACCTCACCTTTTAGAGGGGTGATATCATGGACCTAGTTAGAGGAAAAGTAGCTGTCACCCTCTTGGGGGAGAAGAGGAGAAGGAAGATACTCAAAAGTAGATAAAGAGTTAGATACATCTAGTTAGAAACCTTGTATATGAGATGAAATGCATGTAATTTATATAGAAATAGGATTATAAAGAACATTCCACATGAGAGATGGCAAATAAAGGATAAAGAGCATGGAACTTTGTGCTAATGCATAAAGAATTTTGACTTATGCTATGATATTTATAATGTGTTTAACATGATAAACTTAAAAATTTTACCATATGAGAGATAGAAAGTAAGGGATAGAGAGCACGACATTGTGCAAGAATGCATAATATTTTTGACATGTAACATGACATTTCTAATGTGTTTAGAAAAATGGTGTTGGGAATTATTCGGCATGAGTTAGAGAGAGTATGCAAAAAGAATATTGAAATCTTGTGCATTTTTAGCAATAATTATTTTAATATCATCCCTTATTATAAAAAGTAAGCATGAAATTCAAAGAATGAAGCTTTGTACTAACATATAGTATACTTCATCATTCATTTACATGATAGGACCAAGTATGGTCTCCTTATTATTTATAAGAAATGTAAGAAAAATTTGTAAATAAGTGAGATCCATTTTTACAATTTGATTATAGATGTAAGGTGATACCTCAAGAAGTGATGGGACTTATTATAGGCAAATAGGGTTTGAAAGACAATTATTTTAAAAATTTACTATGAAAATTTGAAATTTAAAGTGAATTTTTGAGTTAAATATGCAAGTAAAAAATTAGAAATTTATTGGAAAATTTGTGATTTAAAGAGACCTAGTAGATGCAACTAGGGTTTTTATTTTTTTAAAAACAAATTACTATTGAATTTGGAATTTTGAAGTGAATTTTTGATTTTAATATGCTAGTAAAAAATCAAAAAATTATTGGAAAATTACTAGGAAAATACTCGGACCTAGTATGGGAACTAGGGTTTGAAATAAAATTATTTTAAAATTAATTAAAAATTAAAAATTTAATTCTAATTTATGATTTTATTATGTAGGTAAAAAATTAAAAAAATATAGGAAAAATAAGTTATAAATTTACCCTAGGGTTTTTATGCACAAATGCAGTAAGTCGAGTTCACCAAATGATTTAACCTTTTTAGGAATATTAGTGTATTATTCCTAATTTAGTTAAAGTATCTAAGTATTAAAATTATGAAATAAATATGAAATAATTAAGCTAATAATTTTTATAATTTTATTTCAATTTGAACTATTCTAAAAATAATAAGGGAAAGAAAATAATACTTAGCTAGAAACTGACTAATACGACTAAGACAGAGGTTAGAATTCATTGTGCAAGACTGGGACACTATCATAGATTAGGATATAGCCTTTATTTTATGATTGGATAGGAGCATAAAAAATAAGACACCCTAGGCTCTAGTGTTATAGTCCACTTCTACCACTATTATCTAGGAGACCTAAACTTTTTGGGTTTTGTTCATTATGTCTATGAGACCCTACCTATGAAATTTCAATTGTTGGATGTTCATGAAACTCCCTGTAGAGTTAATTTTATCTTCAAACCCTATAATACATTATCCTTTGACCAATTTTGAGAAAGAGGAGGGGGTTAGTGTGTGTAAGATTCACTGAATGTGTATCCACATGCCTTGTGTGGGCACACTATCTACATACCAATACTCTAAAGAGGGATCAAGCCATATGTAGTTATACCACTTGATGTGCTTTGTATAATAGTGTGTATGAAGATGGAAAATGATAAACTAAGTGTGTTTGAGGTGACTAGGGACTGGTGTAAGGATTTGAATAAGATGGAAATGGTATTGGATGGTTGTATGTAGAGAATAGGGCAATATACTTGAGTATTCCTACTTGTATTTTCTTACTTTGTGATATTTGCCAACCCTTTAAAAATGATCTTTGAATGGGATTTTATAGGGATTTATTGGTCATGGGTTAAATGTTCTTGTATTTTGCTAATAAGAAGAGGGATAATAATCATAAATAAATGGTCATTTGGCTCAAAATGTGATTAGATAAGACCACCAATAATGGAACACCCTAGGATTTGGTGCTATAGTCCAAGTTGGGCACTATAGTCATGCGCTAATGGGACCTAAGAGGATGGATCTATCATGGAAAGAGTAATTTGGATTAGCTGGGATTAGGTCTAGAAGGCTATGGATGATTGGGAATTAGTGATAAGATGCCTATGAAGGTCATGAAACCAAGCAGGAGGGACCTATGGGATGGATGTCACAAGTCACACTCAAGTTACAATTTTCACATTTTATATGACTACAAGAGACACGTGCACTAATTCTAAATCACACAAAGCCCAAAATCTAGTGTACTTTATATTGTGTGGAAAGACATTACAAAATGAAATACTTACACTATAATATGGAACAAAGAGAAAAAATAGTTAAATATTTCAAACTTTAATAGGAATAAAACTCAAGTAAAAAAATAATCTATAAGGAAATAATGTATTATGACATTTGTTGAATAAACAACCAACATTATCAAAATACATATCCATTGATGGAGGTCATGCCACCCACTAACTAGTTGATGTACTATACTACATGTGGCACATTAAATCATTATAGTCATACATGCCTTAAAAAATATGAAATGGATGATATTAAGTAGATGAGATGGAGAGTAGGTGTAACACAAAATATGATGAAAAATATAAAAAAATATGTCAGACCACCATCAAAGACCTTGGGATCTAAATAGAAGCCTTTGTCCCAAATATCACCCCTAAATACAACTATAACACTTCTTGCCTAGCTAAATCCATACTATAACAACTATAAAGGAGGATATAGGGGAGGTAAAAAAGGAGGGTATATGGGGGATACTATTTTAGTCATTTATAAATAATGATTAATAATGAAAGAGTAGCCTAATCAAATAAGGAGTAAGTTACTCTCAAAATCATGACAATTAATGAATTTAGATTCTACTAATATTTTGATAATAAATAATGAATCTAAGAAGATGCCAAATATAAAAATTACAAAATTAAATATTATGATAATAAAAATATGAAGTATAATTTGTACTTAGCTTATACACTAAGGCAAATGCAAATATGAGTAATTTTAGTGTAAAAAAATAGAAAGTATGATGATTTTGATCTAGTCATTAGATTTTAAAAATTAATTTTATATCAACATAGACACTTTTGTAGATTCTATTGTCCATGATTTGATGCATTTTTCTTATACATAATATTAAATGTTGTCTAAAAATTTCATTATCTCTTTCAGGGTTTTTTGTCACCTTTTAGATTATGTCTTTAGATTGCATGCATAAGCTTTCAATATTATAATATATCTCAAACCCTAGATCCTCCTCTTAGGTATTATAACCTTGAAAAAAATGGAATAATGGGATCATGAATTTGAGTTTACCTCAAGGACCACTTTATCAATGAGCACTACCTACATAGCCAGTATTCTGAAGATGACCTCAGACATATGTAATTCTCCCATATGTGTTGGCTTGTATGTGAATAATGGTGTAGAATGCTATATGAAAGTGCATATAGTGATATAACTTGTAACTTGAAAAATAATACTCATGAGTTATTCTTTGAATTATTTATAATTATAATATGATAACTATTATGACTGATATAGTAATAGAAAATAATAGGGTAGTAGAATCTAGTTGTGTCATTGATTGAATGAGCTTGAATAGGTTCTTGCTTGGTATTTTATAGATGAATAATGATTTGGATTTAAATTTAATTTATACCACCTCTTTTGAAAATTTTATCATGGAATGGTTAACAAAACATAATAGGCCAACCCATGCATATTGAAATATATGTAAATTCTAGTGTTTATATGGCACAAACACTTGCATTAGAGAATGGTCATTAGTGTCGATGTTACTATCCAAGTCAAAATGAAGCTATCCAAGAAAAATAAGTTTTTTGGAGATATATAATTTAAATTAAATTATTCATATTATATTTTAAGCATATTATAAACTATAGGTGATTTGGATAATCATAATAATAGGGTTAGACTAAAAGATGAGCATTTTGGTCCATTAATATGGCAAATGTAAGCCTATCAGCTATCAGTAAGGTCAAGAACTAAAGGGTAGATAATTGAGTGATATTTATTAATTTTAAAAGACTAATTCAACATATAAATCTATTTTTAATCATCTATACCAACCCCCAACCCCTAATATAATAATGGATAAGGATGAAATCACTAGTTTAAAGGAAACAAATGCATACTGTAGTGTGTAAAACACATCTTAATTTGTGTGAGTATTTATTTAATTTTATTTATGTGTATGATATGAAAACAAGATCATGTTATAGGTGTAATTATTTCATATAATTTAAATAATTAATAATTTAAATTTTATTAAAAGAGAAGAGATCAAGAAAGGAGTACACATATGTGTCGATGAAACCATGCTACCTCTTGATAACCTACTCTGGTAATGATGCTTCCTATCTGAAGCATTGGAGAAAGGTTCAAAATTTAACCTTGTATATGTGAATACAGGAATTGGAGGGCGATCATTCCCTAATTTGGTATAAGAGTGAGTTATGATAAGTCCATCGAGATCTCATAATCTCAATCACACAACTCTAGTGTATCACAATCTAGCCAATCTCGCCTGAGTCAAATGATATAACCATATCAACCCACAATAATATAAAATAGTTCCAAATCCATTGAGAGTGAATACTATTTATTTTACTAATCAAATAAGCCAAAAACTACAATAAATAAAATCTCAAACATTGCATCTTTGTAGGGTCAGTACCTAAATATTAGTATAATGTGAGTAGTGTATCTATTATTTAATACATTTTCATGGAATATGCACATAAAATATTTCTTAATTTCAAGTATCTATCAATACGTGTAATCTATTGTCTATAAAATATTCATAATTTATATCACAAATCTAAAAACTTATGTCCCAAATATGTGCCAAATGTATATAGTTTTAACCCATGTGTATATCTAAATCATGTAAACTAAATCAAATTCTTCTAATTAGGTAAATTTTATGTATGTGTAATCATGTATCTATGACATAATCCAAATAATATGCCCCCTTTTGATGTGATGGGAATGAAAAAGTGATAGTCACCTTTTCTCAAAAGGATAAGATACTATGTTGTATCTTAGTGAATCATGTAGTAAATAATCATATAATATTTTCATGTCAAAGTAGATATATCAATGAATATCATAGTATGTATACATAAGAGGTCATAAGATGAATTATGTTTATCATGGAAACATATAAAAGATAATAAGATCAATAAAAAATCAAACACACACACAATATTACTCAAATGTCACATAAAGAGGGGTATAAGTAGACCAAAAATAAGGGGCATGCTCAAATTATATACACTCAAGGGGGAAACATATGAAAAATTCCACACACTAAATAAACAAGGAAGATTTAGGACACTATGGCCAAAAATCAAGGAATGTGTTCAAAATTTCCACAATAAATACAAAGAATCATATAAGAGATTCATTCAAGTAACCCTTATAAATAGATTAAGTAAATGAAATAGAAGCAACTAGAAATAAGCATATCATACTATCCCTTTCATACATATGTTAGTAAAATGCCATGGAGAATAACATATCAAGTAGACCATGTAAGATATAAACATGAGCATATGCATGTGTAAATGTAATTAAAAAATTTCAATGTGATAATGTAAATAGTCATTAAACTATAAAACCTATGTTAAAAATGATCATATAAAATCAAGATGTCCCCAACATAGTGTGTCATGTGAGAAAATAAAAGGTCCAGCATCTACATGCTTATGTATCATGGATCTCATGTATGCATATATCACACTCAAGTACCCATGAAACATATATGTGTATATAAATAATATGCTATCTACTAATATAAACTAAAAAATATGCCAAATCTAGAAAATATGTGAAATGCTAAATATTTCTATATTTTTTATTTATTTGATTGTTTCTATATTTTTTTAATATATATATATTTTTTAAATTTTTTAAGAATGTTTGAAAAGAAAGTGATATCTTAATATCCCATATAAAGTATGCTCATAAGGTGTTCTATACTCTGCATATGGTATAGTAAACTGGCCATGTTACCAAAGATCATGTATATGTGTCAAATCTATAACTAGAGAATTTATAATACTCTGCATAGTCCTCATAGGACTCTATGATCATAATTAATAGTAGAAGTTGTAGTGGTTCATGGAATCCATTATTTAATGTTTTATGATTTTCTTCATGAATATTGGGTCTATGTACCCATTCTTAAACATATGGTGCTTTGTTGTTAATAATTGGCTAGGTCATGGAGTTGTAAGTTATGATCTCAAAGAGTCCATTTTAGATCTATGATTTTATATCATCTCAAGTATTGGTCACCTATAAAAATGGATTACTTATTGCTCACCTTTTCATGTATTATTAATCTTATTAGGTTGTATAACTAGCTATTGTGGAACAAATTTTACATGTTGGCAAGGATATTCATATTTAATCCATTAAACTATAATTACCCTATTAGAATAAATATATTTAGGACACCCATGCAATATGTAAGGTATCACACAAAGCTTATTATTAATCTTGTTAGGTTATATAATTAGCTGTCAGGGAATAAATTTTACATGTTGCAAAGGATATTCATATTTAATCCCTGAAACTCTAACTACCCTATTATAAAAAACATATTTAAGACACCCATGCATTATGGAAGGTCTTATACATAGCTTATGAATCTAAGGTTGGGCCAATAATATATCAAATACTCTCATATGTGGTATAACTAAAAAAATTGTGGTCACATGTGCTGGACCAACCTATACAGGTAAATCAATCTCACCAAAAATCTATTGTATCTTTCCATCAAATTTAGTCAAAGGAATTAAATCATTTCATGTGTATCTAAAATATGTGAGTAATTTCATGTTACATACATTCTCACTAGATCCTTTATCAACCATAATAATGTGTATATACTGATAATCAATAAGTGCCTTGATAAATTACAAATGAAGACCTATGTCATCATACACAATTTGTTGTCATTGAATGAAATTTAAGGCCTTTGAATCATAAGAGTTATTTAACATATAATTTTACCAATAATCCCATATAATGGGTGTGCATAATTTGGTGGATTAAGATGTGCATGATATTCCATTTACACTTATAGTGTTTCTTTTGAATAATATTGTAATGGATTATTGAATATATTTTGATTTTGATGGTCATTAGGTTTTGATCTTAAATCCATTAGAGAATATTCAAAGGTGATTGATCACTATCAATAATATCTTGTATTTTGTGCTTCAATTTAAAAAAATGCTCTTAAAATTCCACACATATTGATGATAGTCAAAATAAACATTTGCATCATGTCCTTTTGGTATAGGATGACTCATATGAACCACCATAGGAGGAGGGGGAGATATGATATGACACTCCATAAGATCTAGAAGTAGCAAATTTGGAGAATTAGGTAATCATGTAAATTATTTATTAGGTACATTGGATAAAATAAGCCAATTAGATTTTTGTGAAACTATATTAACCATGATGGTTATTTATTTTTAGCCTCAATAGGTTTGAATTTATATCTTGGTTTGGTAAGAAAAAAATTGGAATTGGATGTAGTTAGTTTTTTTGATACATAATTAAGTTTGTTTAATGAAATAAGCTTCATTTCTCTCTCTTGAACAATATATCACAAGTCATAACTTTTTTGAGCTTATTAAAAATAATATAATCATGTAAGGGAGCAAGAAAAATTTGTTTAAAGATATGTTGAAGCCCTTTATCTTCCATTTGATTTTTAATTTTAGACAACATTATATTATACCTCAAGACATATTCATTAATAGGCTCATTTGCTACCTTTTTTATCTTTAAAATTTGTGTACATGACATATTTATGTAATGTTGACTGAAAACTCTACTAAAAACTAATTAGCCAAAGGCTTGAAAGCTCTTACAGATTGTATTGGTAAATCATATAACCTTATCAAAGAATAATACATTAGACTTATTGGAAATATTTTTGGTCAAAATTTTATCATTTGAAGCATAATAAATGAATGCTACCTATAAATATCAAATATGTTGTTCAAGATCACCCTTAGCATCATAAAGTGTGAACTTAGGTGAAACAAAATTATTTGGCAAAGGGTTCAAAAATATCTCAGGTGATAGATTATTATGTAATAGATATTATCATTCAATAGCATGAATTTATTTAATATATTTTTCTCAGTGTTGGTGACCTTAGCTTCCAAAGATTGCATAATTATAAAAGAGTGTGAATAGCAAACCTATTGGGATTCTAATTTAACAATTGAGAAGTCACCATAGGGGATGAAAAAACCACTTGTGTTGATGTAGCCATTAAAACTGATAATTGAGTTGAAGTATTGATTGTTCTAATGAGGATGTAATAATAGTTCTACCATATAAAGGTTCCCCATTATTAGAGTGGACGCACTAACCTTAACATGGTTGTTGATGTATTCTTGTGTAACATGTAAGAATGCATTAATTAATTATTAATTTATATTTAAATGGTGGATTAAGGTTGATTTATCTTCCATTTTCAAATGATTTTTTTAACATGCTCCATATTTTATAAATGCAAACAAATATGCCACAAGTAATGGAAAAAATAGGTTTGTAAATGATTGAAATAAAACACCCTAGAGTAAACCAATAGTTGCATGATAAGTCTTATAGGTTAGGCTCACCAAATGTTTAACCCTTTTTTGAAATAGGGATTAATAATGAAAGAGTATCCTAATCCAACAAGGAGTAATCTATTCTAAAAAACATGCCAATTAATGAATTTAGATTATATCGATATTCTCATAAGAAATATTAAATCTAAGCATATGATAAATATATAAAGTACAATATTAAATATTATGATAATAGAAATATGAATGAGAAATTATACTTAGGTTACACACTAATGCATAGGCAAATCTGAGTAATGCAGTTGTAAATAATAGATCATATGATGATTATGATTAAGGTAATGCACTTGTCATTTTAAACAAAGATGACTACATAGGAAAATGCAGGAGCATCTTAATGAAAGCATAAGTTATAGAGAAATATTGAAAAATCCCATGGAAAAAATGATGAGGGAGGTAAAAAATAAAATTAAAAACTCTTCTTTCATAGATTCTATAAAGAATAAAATCATGCCCAATGCTCCCATTATTCCCTGAATATATGGAGCCCCAAATATTCATAAACAAGGGAACCCACTAAGACCAATAGTTAATACAAAAGGGTCACCAACTTATAATTTAGCTTCCTTTTTAGGTAAAAATTTGAAGAACTTGGTGGGACATACGATCTCCTTTGTAAAAGATTCAGCTCCATTTATAACAAATATTAAGGAAGAAAAGGTAACAAATAAAGACATCCTAGTAAGCTTTGATGTAGTTCAATTATTTATAAAACTTCTAATTGTGGAAGCTATGGAAATTGTTGGGGAAATCACCTCACAAGAAATTAAAACATTAGTTCAACTATGCCTTGAATCTACATTTTTTAAATTTAGAGGAGAATACTTTGAACAAGTAAAAGGTGTGGCCATGGGATCAACCCTATCCCCAATAATTACTGATATGTTTATGGAGACTTTTGAAAAGGAAGATATTCATTTTACCCTTTAAAAACCAAGATGGTGGCTTAGATTCTTAGATGATACCAATGTATGCTAGCCATTTGGTAGGGAGAATCTTGATCATTTTCTTCAACATCTCAATAGTAGATCATAGCATATACAGTTTTCTATGGAGGTTGAGGAAGAAATAGGTTTTCCATTCTTAGATGTACTAGTGTCTATGAGGCTTGATTGCTCCTTATCACATCAAGTATATAGGAAGAAGACACATATAGATCTCTACTTGGGAAATAACTCGCACCACCATCCTACCCAAAAAATGGTAGTCTTAAATACTTTGACAACAATAATTATGAGGGTTTTAGACATAGACCATCTAGAATAGGAATTTGAGAATTTAAAAATCATCTTTCAATGTAAATAATATGGGGACAAATAAATGAAAAATTATTTAAAGTGGGCAATTACTCAAGAAGGTAAAAGAAAGAACAATTATTAAAATAAGGAGTTTCAAACTAATCACATGGTAAAACTTAATTACATACATGGGGTCATAGATAAAATTACAAGAACTTTAGCAAAAATTTATTTCAAGATAGTATTCACCCGTCATGAAAATCTAATAAAGATAGAGCAAAAGACCCACATGATCCAAAATTATATGGAGGTGTCTATGCCATTATGTGTTCATGTGGTAAGCAATATATTAGAGAGATGAGAAGATCAATACAAATATAACTAAAGGAACATGGTGGTAACATTTTACATGAATTAACTAAGGAATCAATGCTAGTAGAGTAATTTTATAATCTTAAGAACCACATTTACATTAAACTAATTGCAAAGGTGGATCACTAGAAAGAACATAGAATAAGAGAAGCACTTGAAATAGAAAAGGCTCCTCAAAATTTAAATAAAGATGAAGGGTTTATTTTAATATGAAAATTCATGAATTAAAGAATATCTTATTTATATTTTAACCTCTCATTGTGGAAATATAATATTTTCTCTCTTGATGATGGGTTCCATAGAAGGACCCAAAATGTAAAGTTTGGCAAATTCTTATGCAATGTTTCCAAAAGTTTCTTTTCCAAATAATTTTCACTGCCAAAGTTTAAGACAATCAATCATCTCCCTCCATGAAAGGGTACTGTTTGATAAGGTAAGACTCTTTGAAGTTTTAAGATTAAATATTTACCAGAGGATTTCAAATCTCAGTTTTTTAAATAGGTGTAGAGATAACAATATTTGTCCCAAATTTGAAGAAATAAAACATCATTTACATAGAAAATACAATGTTAATATTTTCAAAAAATTAAGCACTACCTTAATTGAGTTAAAATTCAAACATGCTTGAAAAGAGCTAGATAATTGGTCAAGTAAGCTTTTAAAATTAAATTTAAAATTATTAAATATGCTGGACATAGAATTGTGGTCTAAAATTAAAGTGATGTCATTTTTGAAATCGATCAAACAAAGAAATTATATTGATGCAAGACATTACATAAAATATATTTCTCATAAGGAGGAGCACCTACATAATTCACATAGAGAAAGGATAAAATCATGTTAGATTTTTTGGGAATTCCTTTGTGTCAGAGGATATAAAGTAAGAAAATGCCCAACATTGATGAAAACTAGGTAGAGGCATCAAAAAATGGAAATTATGATGGTATGGCATGGGGAAATTCCAATAGTCTCTCATAGGGTAGGGAAGAGTATCCAAATGTCACCCAAGGAACATATGGAACAAATAGAAATACTAGGTGGACGTTTAAAAATTAGTTTATGTAATCTATCAAACACAAGTTTAAGTGAACACATAGTCAAAGCCCTGAATAGAGGACTCAATTTTGCTATCACACTCTCAAGAATTCCATATGAAGATATCTTTAGATGCATATAAGATAAAATTTTGGACCTACCTATAGAGAACATGAAGAAGATGAGATTGGAATGTGTACAAACTCTAAAGATAACAAGACCACCAGGTTGTAATAACATAAAGGAAGAAAGAGTGGCACTTAAGGAGTTGAAAAATAATTATATCATAGTGATTGTAAAAGTAGACAAAGGTAATGTAATTATCATTTTAAACAAAGATGACTACAATAGGAAAATGTAGGAACATCTTAATGAAAGTAGAAGTTATAGAAAAATATTTAAAAAACCCATGGCAAAAGTGATGAGGGAGGTAAAAAAGAAAATTAAAAACTCTTCTTTCACAGATGCTATAAAGAAGAAACTCATGCCCAATGCTCCCATTATTCCTTGAATATATGGAGCCTAAAAAATTCATAAATAAGGGAACCCACTAAGATCAATAGTCAATACAAGAGGTTCACCAACTTACAATCTAGATTCATTTTTAACTAAAAAGTTGAAGAACTTGGTGGGACATACAAGCTCCTTTGTAAAAGATTCAGCTTAGTTTGTAACAAATATTAAGGAAGATAAGCTAATAGATAAAGGCATTCTACTAAGCTTTGACATATTTTAATTATTCACAAAAATTCCAATTGCAGAAGCTATGGAAATTATTGAGAAAAATACCTCACAATAAATTAAAACATTAGTTCAACTATGCCTTAAATTTACATTTTTTACATTTAGAGGAGAATACTTTGAACAAGTAAAAGGTGTGGCCATGGGATCACCCCTATCCCCAATAGTTGATAATATGTTTATGGATAATTTTGAAAAGGAATATCTTCATTTTACCCTTTAAAAACCAAGATGGTGTCTCAAATTTGTAGATGATACCAATATATACTGGCCATTTGGTAGGGATAATCTTGATCAGTTTCTTCAACATCTCAATAGTAGATTAGAGAATATATAGTTTACTATGGAGGTTGAGGAAGAAATAGGTCTTCCATTCTTAGATGTACTAGTGGCTAGGAGGCTTGATGGCTCATTATCACATTAGGTATATAAGAATAAGACACATATAAATATCTACTTAGGAAATGACTTACACCACCATCTTACCCATAAAATGGTAGTCTTAAATAATTTGGCAACAAGAGCTATGAGGGTATCAGCTAGAGACAATCTAAAATAATAATTTGAGAATTTAAAAATCATCTTTCAAGCTAATGGATATGGGGACAAACAAATAAAAAATTATTTCAAGCGGGCCATTACTCAAGAAGGCAAAAGAAACAATAATGAAGAAAATAAGGAGTTTTAAACTAATCACATGATAAAACTTCCTTACATACAAGGGGTCATGGATAGAATTGCAATAAATTAGAAAAAATAGATATCAAGATAGTTTTAGCCCTCATGAAACTCTAAGAAATATCCTTGAAAGAGCAAAAGACCCATAGGATCAAAAATTATATGGAGGTATCTATGCCATTTTATGTTTATGTGGTAAGCAATATATTGAGAGATGGGAAGATCAATACAAATCTGACTAAAGGAACATGGTGGTGACATTTTACATGAATAAACCATGAAATCAACACTAGTAGAGGACTGGTAAATTCTTGTGTAGTGTTTTTATAATTTTCTTTTCTAAATAATTTTCACTGTCAAAGTCTAAGACAATCAATTATGATCTAGTTATCATATTTTGAAAATTAACTTTCTATCATCATGAACACTTGTGTCACCCTATGGACACTTACATTGATTTTAATATCCATGTTTTAATAAATATTTCCTATATGAAGTATCAAATTTTGACTAAAACTTCCACTTGGGTATTTATAGATTTTATGTCACCTTTCATATTATGTTTTCAAATCACACACTAGATTTCGATATAAGAATAAAACTCAAACACTAGATCCTCCTCTCAGGTATTATCACCTTGCCAAACATGGGTTAGTGGGATTATGAATTGAATATGACCTCAAAGAACCCTTTATCAATGATGGTTTCCTACATAGACAATACTCTGAAGAGTGCCACAGAAATAGGTAGTTCTCCCATATGTGTTGGCTTGTGTGTGCGAAATGGTGTAAAATGATATATGCAAGTTTATGTAGTGATTTAGATTATAACTTGACAAATAATACTCATAGGTTGTTCTTTGATTTCTTTAGTCCTATAATATGACCACTCCTATGATTTATATATAAATAAGGAAGATTATGGTAGTAGAATTTAGTTGTGTAATTGATTGAATGAGCTTCAATAGGTGTTTTCTTGTTATTTTCTAGATGATTAGTGAGTTGGATTTAATTTGTATTTATACCACAGTTTTTGAAATTTTTGTCAAAAAATGGTTAATGAAACATAATAATATAACCTATACATATCAAAATAATTTCAAATTTGAGTGTTTTGAAGGAAAAAACTCTTGTATTGAAGAATGGATAATAGCATCAATGTTACTATTCATGTTTGAATGCAACTGTCTAAGAATAGAAAAGGTTTATGGAAATTCGTAACTAAAAGTGAAGGATATATATCAGATTTTAAGTATATTATGGAATACAAGTGATTTGGATAATCAAAATAATAGGGTCAGACTATAAGAAAATCATTTTAAACTAGTTAAATGGCAATTTGAGCCTATCAATTGCCAAGAAGGTAGAAAACTAAAAGGTAGATCCTTATATGATATTTGTCAAGTGTAAAAGACCTATTTAATATATAAATATATATTTAAACATCTACATGTACCATAATGGATTTAAATTATGATTTATAGGAGGTTATCAAGGTGGAAGAGGGTGTAATTAGGATGATGCACCTATTATGTGTTATAAGTGTGGAAATTTGGGGTATATATCAAAAATACTATTGAATAACCAAAAATTAAATGTTTATTTTTCCACAAAAATAAAACCTATGATTCATTATACTATTTTAAATCTACATAATTTTAAAAAAAATGATGGTAAAAAAATAAATGAGTAAGCAGGAGGACCTCCTCAAAAAGGGGGAAAACATCTAAATAAAATACCCCCTACATAACCCATGGGTAGATGTTGTGATCTATGAAAACATACAAACTATAAAAATAAGTAATAATAATGAAATTTATCCATGAAAACGTATTTAATGCTATAAATATTTAAATAATGTGAATCAACATTAAAGGAGAATAGAAGAATGTTGAAGAAGAAGAATGTAGGAATACAATTTAAAGAACCTAAGTTGTGAGTGGTAGTAACTAACTAGAGAGGTATAAATATTGGTAAAGGAAAAGAGAATGTAACTAAACCAAAAGAGGAAGAATAAAATGATGATAGTAATGGTGAATATCCTAACATTCATCAACATGAATTTATAGAAAAAAGAAGTAACAAGCTAATAGAAGAAACAAAAAAACAAAGATAAAGAAAGAATGGAATACTTTGATGAAGTAGAAATAGAAAATGTAAATCAAATTCTTTAGTTATTAAAAAATCAAGGGTTAGTAGAGAGTTTATCAAAATTTTATAAATATTGGAACAAATAAGAACTATAGCATAAGGTCAGAAGGGTGGAAAGAAGAAACAATAAAACAAAGAAAATTGTGTTTAGAATGAGCTATAAGTGGAATAATCATCCATATTGATTGATGTGAAGGTGAATGGAAAAGAGGTTAATAAAAAAATACTATATTTAGAGGAAAACACCAATGTCTATAAGTACTTAATAAGCTTTGGGGAAACCATCAATACATGTGGATGCCTATGACATATCCATGGTGGATGGTACACCTAGGTCACCTATAGGGATGCTAGGAGGAGTAGAAGTAAATTTTATGGTATTTTAAAATTAAGGTTAAATTTTAAATAATATACATATATTAGGAAAATAAATATATCATGTATTACTAAACCTATAATGGTTTGTAAACCATAATGAAATTTTTAGCTCTGAGGATGAAGAAATCAAATTTGAGTGGAATTCCCTAGTAGAATATTTTCCTATCAATATAATCATGGTGGTAGATTGGACAAAATATTTGTGTCTATATGAAGAAGATAATGAACATGATGAATTACTTTGGGTTTATGTTGTTAAAAAATAAGTTAATATAAATGAATATTCTGAGCCTAATGAAGAAGACAAGATAACATTATGGAGTGAATATTTAGAATTAGAGTCAAAGAAGAAATCGAGGCATAGTTGTATGATGAACTATAAATGAGTGTAATTTTTTTCCATATATGATAATAATACCTAAATCATCCTTAATAGAAACCATAATCCATATTTGTTAATGCAAAGTGAAAAACTTTTTAAAATTAAGAGATGGGCCTCACATTGAAAAATTCCCAAGTTCACTAGTATAGGAAATTTGGAAGACTATATAATACAAATAGTAAGGGTATTCCATAAGGAATAAACGAGAATTAAGGCTACTGATGATTACTTGATCATCAATGTCATAATATTGTTTAAAACTAAAAAGTAAATTAAATTAAACAAGAAATATTTTAAAATCTTTCTTAAAACACATTACGCAAGGAGATAAGGAAATTTATTAGAAAAAATTAAGCACACAAGAACATAAAGTCCCAAGATTCATAATATCAATTGTGAAAAACACTAGACTTAAATATATAAAATAGATGAAATATTATGTACGTAATACTTTTACTACACATTGGAATATATACCAATAAAATCATAAGGTTAAAAAATAATTGGATGAATAAAAAAATGATTTATTTCAAACCCTTAACTTTTGGGATCCAAATACAAGAGTATGCCATGAAATAATATAGTTAAAATCATTCATGTCTATTTTGGATGATGTAATAATCACACAATCTAGTAAGATAAGGAATGAGACAAGATAATTAGGAAACACTGGTGATAGGGAACCAACTGGTTACATAACTAGGTAGAAAGAAGTGGCTAAGGAGACATTGAAATAAATATAAAAAATGTTCAAAGAGGCAAACCCTAAGGTTAAAATAATTTTTCCATTATAGGAACATCACTAAGGAAAAAAATATATTTTGATGTAAATAAGGTTAGAATGAAAAAATTGAAAGTAGAGATTAAGGAAAATGAGAACTCATTGAAATAGATGAGGAAAAAATGTGATATTTTTATCAACCACTAATGATAACAGAAGATAATATATCCATTGAAGGATATCCAAGCTATATAAAAAAAAGGCAATTATTTTGAAGAAGAACAAATTGAAAATATCGTAGATTTTTAATGGAATATGAATATTTTTTCCCTAAGAAATTCATAGAGTTAAAAGGTATAAATCTAATATTTAAATAGATGAAAATTTAAATCAAAGAGGATGTTAAACCCTTAAAGAAGACTAAATCCTAATGTAAATGTGAAATTTAGGAAACTTTTGGATAAAATGTTGGTAGAAGGCATCATTACACTACTACAAGATTTAGATTGGATCAACCCCTTGTCATATAAAATAATAATACAAGAGAAATAATATTTTGTGTTGATTATAGATAATTAAAAAAGGCATGGATTCATGATACATTATTGAAACTTTTCACTAAAAAGCTGTTAGAGAATGTGAAAGGGCATTCATTTATAAAAGGATTATTGGGGTATCACCAAGTAAAAATAGAACCATAATATCAACTAAAGATAATATTTTAAATTGAATGGGGATCGTACATGTACACAATCACACTATTCAAATTAAATAATGTGCTAGTTTGTTTCAACACATAATGGTCAATTCCTTCCACTAATCTATTGATAAATTTATAAATGTATACTTAAGTAAATGGAAAATTTATGGGTAATTAAAAAACCACATAAAACCATTAAGGCTAATGTTTTAAAGGTGTAGGTAATTTATAATATCCCTAAATTTTAATAAATGTGTCTTTACGACACCATGTGGGTCATTGTTAGGGCATACTGTATGCAAGGAAGGATTAATGGTGGATCTATTGATGGACACAATTATCATAAAAATATCACTATTAAGTATACAAAAGGATGTCAATACATTACAAGGATATGTGGGATATCACTATAGGTTTATAAGGAATTATTAATAAATCAATTTGCATATAGAATAACTTTTAAAAAAGAGAAACAACCAAGGTATTGGCTAGATATTACAATGCGAAAATACATTTGTTATATTTAAAAATAATATTTCAAATACACAAATTATTGTCTTTATATATTGGAACATATGTTTTCATGTCCATGTAGATGTATAAAATTTAACTAAAGGAATGGTATTAGCACAACCAAGGGAGAATATGGATCACCCCATATAATTTGTAACTAGAAAATTGGAAAGATTTGAGGTGAATTATTATATCAAAGATAGAGAAGAATCATAAATAATCTATACCCTTCATAAGTTTATAAAATACCAATTAGCTACCCAAGTTGTTTTCTACATAAACCATGAGCCATTAAAATATTTGATAAGTAAACCAAAAATATAAGGTAAAGTATGTCAATCGTTATTGCTCTTCTAAAAAAAACATTTCAAGATATCATTAAAACTATAAAGGATAATAATGAATTGAATTAATTAACAAGGATAAACACATGAGAAGGTAATGGGAACACTAATGATAACCTTCCCACAACCCACCTATTCAGGATATAAGTGGTACCTCAGGTGATGTCAAGCATTGTGAAATTCTATGAACAAGGGAATTCCCTGAAGGATATGAAAAAACACAAAAGATTAGATTGATAATTTAAGCATTACCATTGACACTTATAGGAGGATTTATATACAAAAAATGGAGAGAATACTTACGAGAGTAGTTTTGAGATATAAAAGAGACAAAATACTAAGAGAAGCCCATGATAGAGTGGCTAGAGGTCATAATTTTAGAGATGTTACTACAAATAATACGTTACTACTTAGGTTATGGTGAGCAAAACTCTTTTAAAATTCACACAAGTACACAAAGATGTGACATTTTTCAAAGAGTGGACAAACCACACCCAAGAGATGTAATGCCACTGAAGTATGTACTAGCATTGATGCCATTTAAAAATTTATCCATTAGTTTTATAGGTCTCATTAATCCTAAAATGAAGAAATAAATACACAGTTTATAATAATGTTCACATAATATATGAAAACATGGGAAGAGGAAATAAAAATAAAGGATCATACCATGAGAATTGTTAAAAAAATTATACTAAAATACAATAACTAGGTTTGGTTTCCCCCTCAACATCATAGGCAACATGGGTAAGCACTTTGTGAATCAAACAATTGAGGATTTATTTTATTTTATTATTAAAATAATTAGGAGCACCCCTTGTCATCCATAGGAAAATGGAATTGTAGAGGCTTTCAACTATTGGATCAAATTTTAATTGTGTACCTTTAGTAAATTTAACTTAGGTTGTTAGCTTTTCTACTAAGGCTAGTTAGAATGTACACATGTCCAAGGAGGAATTTAATGCTCACCTATATAACACATGACACCATACTAAAATTACAAATTTAATGTGGGAAAAAGTAAAATATAATTATTACATTATGTACTCCTCTTCAAATATTTCAGTAAGGAAGTAAAATTAATGATTAGTATTTTCTAAATTTAATATTATATTTAGACATTTATGCTATATAGTTGACAACTATTCTATTTTATTTCATGGTTATTTATTATTATAGGACATTTTAATGTACATATAATATACTATATTGTTGAGTATTAGAATATTATGTGGGTATTGTGGACTAATTTGACCACAAGTCAAATTAGGTCAACCCCTTATATAGTCAAACTTATTACAGGGTTCCCCTAGGGTGTAAAATGTGTACCATGGTCTTTAATGAGGTCATTTATTATGATTTATCTTTGTAATATTCATATAGGTTAGTATTATGTCATTATAATTCACTTTAGGGGTCATTTAATGTATTAATATTTGTATTCAATCACAAATGCATCAAGTTTATAAATCAATCCTAACTTGAAGAAGATATATCCTACTTATACTTTTGATTGGGGATACATTAGATAATAGGGAACATGATCAATATGTGGATCTTATAGACCCAATTAGGGGATTTATTATCACAATAATAATAATAGGGAGGGTTCCAAATCCTCTAATCAAGAACAATCATGTGATAACCCTAATTGAGCCCTATGTTTTCATATTCACTATACTAATAATAAGTAAAGCAAATAAATCTAATCTAGTGCTTACCAAATCTTGTGGAATAATATAGGGGTTATTAAACAAATAAAAATTCATATGAGAATCTCAAGTAAGCTATGTATAAGACCCTAATACATGGAGAAGAAGAATAATATTATTCAAAAGCCAATACTTATGCTACTTCTATCTACTAAAGAGAGGAATAAAGTTAGAGAATACTTACCTGAAAGATGAACGCATTGAGACTCAATCTCTCCCTTGTACAAAGAGGCTTTTCAAGAGGCTTTTATGATATATAAAGATCACTAAGAAATGCCAAAGCATCTAAGACTTCTCCACAAGTCTATATTTTCCAAGTAAAAACCCTAAGCTAATACTCCTCAAGTAGAATGGTGAAAGACAAGTTGTAAAGAAGTGCAAGTGAATAATAACTCTTGATAATTTTAAATAATGATAAAATGATCTTGTATATATAGGTGTATTTAACTATAAAACATTTATAAAGTTTTTTCCAATAGAGTTAACCCAATTTACCTAGTATTATTATGGATAATAATTCACTAGGTCACATAATAGGTTGACCAAAAGCTGACCTAGACCCTAAATGAATTTCACCCATAAAAGTATAGGGTTGATTTGGTTGACCTATTACTATTAACAATAAAAATATATTTTAGGTGAGGAAAAGAGGGATGAAATGTGTTAAAATATTTGAGTAGTATGCAAAGTAGGAGTAATAGCTTAGGGAAATGTTTTAGGAGATGATTGGATTGGTAATAAGTGAGAATAAAGGATAACAATCTTGAAAAGCTCTAATGGTATACCCACCCCTTTCTTGGTGCACCCTTTAAAGCATACACTCAAATATATTGAGACTTGATGGGTTCTTATAAGATAGAAAGCATTAACATTTAATAAAAGTTAAAAATATTATGTGTATACATATGCCCCTATCGAAGATGATCACATGTCACTTAGGTGCAATAGGGGATGGTACTTACAGAAAGAATATAGTAACACATAATGTTGAGGATAAAAAAATTTGTATTATTTTCAATCAAAATAACTAAAAGTGAATGACTTAATTGGAAATAACTAAAAATTAAATGTACAGATATCTTGACTTACCATTATTTCTAGATAGTTGTCTTCTATGTTTGTAGTTTTGATTATGGAGGGTGTAGAGATTGCTTTCAAAAAACCCAAGAATATAAAACTAAAGATTAAAAAATAAAAAAAAAAACATAGAAAATACAAGATAACTAGCTCTATGTGTAGGGGATCTACTTGTAAATTTGGCAAGTTGGAGTGACAAGTGTTATGTTAAACCAAATGACCAAGTCAAAATTTAGATTAAATCAAGTAACCAAAAAACCAAGGCTACTAAATATCTAAAAACTTAAACAAGTAAACCTTAAGTAAGAAAAGGTAAACTCACCAATTCAAACTTAGGATACATGTCAAAAATGATGGTAATCAAACATCTATGTGAAAGTAGTAATAATACTTAAATAAAGGTAGGCAAGCAACAATGGTAAAACAAAATTGATGAGTGAGAAGTAACAATCCTTAATCATCAAATGGAAAAAGGTACATAAAATGGAAAAAACATTGGTGAGTGAAAATTAACAAGACAACCTCACTCAATAATGGAAAAAGTACATGAAAGTAGAAACAGACTTAAGTGTCTACAAAAAGGGTAATATGACAATAACAAAAAGAAATAAAAGAATGTCTATAAATATAGAACCATGGTGTAAAGAAAGTAATCCATAGTTTCTCAATCATATTGTTTCACTCTAAGGATAAATTAAAATGAAACAAAGTAATGCTAACATGTTTTTAATATGTGATTAAGAATGAAGTATAGAAGAGGGAAAATAGATGTAGAATCACACATGCCTATCAAGGTGGAAAATGAAATGGGTGGAGGGGAGAATGAAGGAAAAACTGAGGTATAGGAACTCTATTGAATTCAAGACACTCAAATTAGGTTTGTTAAAATAAGAGAAATTTTGACCTTAAAGAATCTAAAGGACTTATCTTAACCACATATGCATGAAAATTAAAATGTACCTACCTTCCCACAATGTGTTCCCCATTCTTCAAGACCCCTTAAAGAGTTCTCAGTCTACTGCAAAGATTAGGTACTTACATGAGAAAGTAGGTAACACCATAGATTTTGTTGAATTATCCTATTACAATATAATGGCCTACTACACCCCAATGGACCTTGGCTCTATTGTGAGGCTAATTGTGGAGTTTGAGCTTTGATTGGAGATAGGAGATGTGCTTGTAATCACATCTACTGGTATGATTTTAACTTTTGAGATTTATATGTTTCCTTTTGTATATCATTGCCTTTTTTTTAAATGATTTGGATTTTAAATTTATAAATGGATTTTTATATTCCTCCTCTATATGGATTTATAAAACCAAACATGGGTGCTAAATATGAATTTCATTTGAATACTTGGGACTTGGTTGATCCAGGCAACAATTTAGGTGACAATTTGGGTGACAGTTCCACCCCAATTGATGACAGAACTTCTGGGAGTCATACATGTGCACCATAGCTCTAATTGACTAACCATTTAAACCATTGGAAAGATAATAATGAGGAGAACATCATGATATGGCATGGATATTTGTTAGATGAAGTTTGATCCCCAAAAACCCAATGGAAGTGTCTCAAATTTCAATTTTAGTAGTGCAGTCTAAAAATAGTAAGTTTCTAAAAATAGTAATTCCTCAAATTCTATATTATTTTAAATCTTGGAAATCAAACCGCTTAATCTACCTCAATATTGGTGACCTTCCACATCCTCTCCATGCTTTAAAAATATGTATAAATGAAGAGGTAACCTGAAATGTGAAGGCAGACATCTCTTCCCAGAGATAAGCATATATTTGTATTGTGATCTTGAGTAATACTACATCTCTTCTCAGAGAATTCATTGTTACTATGTTATTTCTATGCTATTGAAATATTTATCAACTAGAACTTCTGAGTTTTGGATCATTTGTTTCTAAGAGAGAAAACTTAGAGAGCATGGTGTCTAAGAGTCTCATAAATTTAGGTGAAATAAAAGTGTCATATTGACTTTGACCTTGTTTTATCCAATGTGGAGTGAAAGGAAAAGAATCAAGAGGAATGCAAAATGAAATAATTTGAATTACTTCAAATCATAAAATATATGACAAAGGGTGAAAAAGGGACATAATAATAGAAAATTGTGACTCCTTATCATAAGAAAGAGGGAATTGGAGGAAAACATGCTAACATAGATTTGTTGTGAAATTTTCATCTATCAAAAGAAGAAAATTCTAAAGCTTGAGAACAAAGATAAAGACTTATAATTATTGGAAAACACATTCTAGAAAAGGAATGAAAAGATGGTGATTTTATGAGGAAGGCTAGGTCTTATATGGCCTTACACTACAACTCATAAGAGAAAAACCCACAAGGGTGCCAAAAATCATTAAAAAAATAAATCGGATAAGAAAAATATGGTATTTGTGAGGAAGGCTAGGTCTTATCCATGGTCTTACACTATAACTCACAAAAAATAAACCCAAGGGGTGCCAAAAAGTGTGTAAAAAGTATGAAAATAAAAAGCCTATAGTACATCATGAGGAAGACCAGGACCTATCCACAATTTTACAATGCAACTCATGAGAAAAAAGGGAAACTAAAAGACCAAAAAGAAGGAATAAGGTTTGTGAAAAAAGAGAACTACTATAGAGAGTGAGGCCTATGCAAGTATCATGCAAAAAGTGTTAGATAGATACCATATAGAAAGAAGAGGAAAGTTTAGGTAAAGTAATCTTTGAGGAATTGTGCATTGGTGGGATCTTTGAAAATATGACCTTCATTGGTTTGAATGTGATAGGTACTTAGACCAAGAATATCTTTGAATAAATAAGGGCCACACCATTTTTAGGCATATTTACCTTCTTTATCATGAGTGTAGTTTAATTTAAGGACAACATCACCAACATTAAACATGTAAATTTTAACATGTTTGTTATGTCATTTGGAAATATGGACCTTGTATTGGTAATTGTGTTGCAAATAAGAAAGATGGCATTCATCAAGGAGATCAAGGGCATGAATGTGAGATTCACATAATTCTTTATTAGGTATGATACCATGAAGAGATATACAAAAAGAGGGAAGTTAAACTTCTAATGGAAGGACTAACTTAGAACTATAGACTAGAGAGAATGACATTGCCCTAGGGGTAATACATATGCTAGTCTAATAGGCTCACATAACAGGATAGAGATGAAGATGCCAATCCATGCAGGTTTTATGAATTATTTTTTGGAGAATTCTATTAATAATTTTGTTGGTGGCCTTATATTTTCCACTACATTATGGATGATAAGGTTTGCAGAATTTTTTATTGATTTTAAATTTAGAATAAATTTTTTTGACATCCTTTTTTTTGAAATTACCATAATTATCTAAAATGATAGTATGAGGGACACCAAAGAGGAAAATGATTTGATTAAGGATGAATTTGGAGATGGTGGTATTGTTGACATTAACAAGGGTATAACTTTGACCCATTTGGTGAAATATTCAGTGGTTGTGATTATAAAGACATACCCATCTTGAGATCGAGGTTATTTTATTATGAGATGTAACCCCCACATGGATAATGGCTAGGGAGATTCGAAAATTTGAAGCTCAGTTGGGGGTGAATGAATTAGATCATCATGAAGTTAGAAAGAAGTAAAATTTTTAGCAAATTTGATGGAATCCTTTTCAAGAGTGGGCTAAAAGTATCCCATACATAAGAATTTATAGGTTGTAGCATGTCCACTATAGTGGCCACTAAATATGCCCCCATGTTATTGTTCAAAGAGAGGAGGTTCTTCATCTTGCATAAAACAATAGAGCAGGGTACCTTCAACATTATGATAATAAAGGATGTTATATAGGAATACATATTTAAAATCTTGTTTGTGAATGTGATTCTTTTTAGGAGAGTTTAGGTTGGAAGGATAAGTTTATTTTTCCAAGAATTGAATGATGTATTTATACCATGGGCTTTGTTGAATGGTGATGACCTCAATGTGGTAGATAAGTGAATCTTGTGGTTAAGTAAAAGACAAATATTTTCTTATTTGGATAAGAAAAGTGGGATTGGAAAGAACTTGGTGTGGATAAAAAAGAGAAGCTGAAGTAGTATGGGAATCAATAATAGAATTTTGATCTTGAGGGATAAGCTCAATGCTGAAAGGAATAAAGTCTTTGGTGAGAGTAGTTTTAATTTGATGATAATTAATGAAGTTCTCACTTTTACATTGGTAATAACCATTCATTTGTTGGAAAATAAGCTAAAAATCACCTAAAGCATGCAATTATTAGATATCTAAGTTAAGAGGAGATCTCATGACTAATATTAGAGATTTTTACTCTATCATATTGTTCTTTTAGATAAGGGTAAAGGTTTGGTTTTTTGGCAGAGGTCCATACCCTATTGTAAAAGGGTCAAAACCCAAATAAACATTAAAACCAAAATAGAGTTAGTTGAATAGCAAACAATAGAGTTGAAATAAAATAGACTAAAAATTAGCTAAAAAGAAGCAAAAGTAGCTAACATAAAATAGAACACCCTATTAGTTATGAAGCCTGTTGAGGTTGTATTTTAACTCATTCATGTTGATATGCATATTTTGAAGCCTACTAGCCATGGTATTATCCTTGATCTTCATATAATGCTTCTGAATGTTGCTTCTATTACCATTATCCAAAATAGTAGCTATATCACTGATGGTAAAATCCTGAGTACCAATAATATTCACCATACTAGTAGTAATGTTATCCAAATCATTAAACTTGATAAAAAAGTTATTAAACTTTTCACCCAAATTATGAATTTGAATATGAGAAATATTAATTCTATCCTTATTTTAATCAACCTACTTAATCTTCTTTTTATAATTGTGACTAAGATTATTTAACTCCTTACTAACATCATTGGTCATTTTTTTGAGATTATCAATATCATTGAAGAAAATGAAGTTTTCATGATTAGAAGTGTTGTTCAAGGAAAAAAGGCTATAAACAAAATTAGATTTGTCATAATCTAAAATATTCCCCTATTTTGAGTGACTACATAAAACCCTTTTATTGGGCTCCTTGTTCACAACATCAGAACTACCCCTTCCCATCTTTTGTTTAGAAGAACAAGGCAAGTTGTTCCCAAGTGGAGGGGTAACTGAAGGGTTGAATCTTAGGGCTGAGTTAAGGAAATGAAAATGCAAATGAAAAATGATAGATTTGTGATATGGTTTAGAAAGCTTCCCCATTTATATTTTTTTAATAGAATATTCAATAGAAGTAAGGATAAAGAATGACAAACTCATCAAAATGTAGTGCTTAAAGTGATTCAAGAAAACCAAATAGAAGCTTTTGATAACCTAGTGCCATCCATCCAGAGTTAGGAATTGCATGATGATTATTAATAGGTCATCAAATGGCTTAGGTAGAGAGGACCTAAGAAAACCTCCATGGTATGGAGTTAGCTATTCACCCCCACCATGAAGGTGTCCAGTTCATGCTCCTTATTACAATGACTACCTTGAAACTTATATCCATCAATGTTGAGACCTATGATGAAATAAATCAAACCCTCAATAATGGTAACCTCTTTCTTTCTGATATTTAACTTCATATCTTTCTAATTTCTATACTTATTTTATGAAATGTGAGAGTTGTGCCCATGAAACCTATGGAGGAAATTAACAAACCCTCCCACCTATAAATACTCTTATAACACCTTATCCTTCTCCCATGCTTTGTTGAAGGTACCCTCGGTTCTAACATGTTTTCCACCCATCCTACTTGAAACCACAATCAAAACCCTAAGAAACTCTTGCTCAAGGAAACTAAGGAAGTGAGAGATGGAAATGAAGACAATTTGAGAATGATAATTCCCAATGAAGGGAGAGATCCATGCACTCCAAGTAATGATTAAGCTACACATTCTAAGGTGAACAAAATAATGACTCAAAAAAGTGTCTATTAGAGCCAAATAAAAACATGATAGACTCATTATGAAGTTATATTAAGAAGTGATCAAGCATGATTTGAGAATTAGTCCATCTAAGGAGTTGTTTACTTTGAACCCTAACATTAGCTAAAACATTAGCAAGTTGGTTACCCTCTCTATAGACATGTGATGTTTTAGTCTCAACAAGGGACTTACAAATAAAAATTCCTTCATTAATAAAATGTTTTATGGTCAAAATAGGAGTGGAGGAGTTATTAAGACACCTAATTATGTTTAAAGAATATCCTTTAATTTGGAGTTTGTCAATACCCAAATCTTTAGCAAAATAAAGACCCCAAAGAGCAACAATACATTTAGCAAAATAATTTGACTAAATTCCCATGTTTCCCACATAGGCAACAATGAAACCATCTTTGCTATCTTTGAAGACTCCTCCCCCTCTAGTAATACGTAGATGACCTTTTGAAGATCCATTGAAGTTAAGTTTTATCCAACCTGAAGTAAGACTTTTCATTTAATAGTTTTCCTAAAGTTAATCTTATCCATAGTAGAAGAGTCTAAATATAAATAAATGTTCCATTTGATAGCAATATCCTCTTTAATATTTGAAGGCTGATGATCCTCTTTGGTATTACAAATGGAGAGATTTTCTCTAATTCTAGGGGAAAGAATGAGACTAGCCTAGTTAGTATCACTGTAAGTTTCCTTAAATTTTTTGATATTTCTCTCATGCCAAATGGTCCAAATAATATGGGGAAAGGAAAATTTGCAAAACATTTTAACTTTCTTTCTCTTGAAAGGAGATTTCCATTGTTTTAAATAATTTTGAATATTGTTTGGTGTAACCCACTAAAGATTAAAACTTGCAAGAATATGGTTCCAAAGAGTAGTTGCAAAAGGACAATGAATGAGGAGATGATTAATCATTTCCTCATGATCCTTACATAAAATTCATCTATTTGGAATCATCTAACCTCTTTTGATTAATTTTTCCACTGTGGGAGATTTATTTTGAACCACAATCCAAAGAAAAATATTGATTTTTGGAAGAAGATACTTATTCCAAACATCCTTCCAAAGAGAATTAGGCTCAATAAAATTGTTAAGAAATAATTAACCTATTTTAACACTATAATCTCCATGATTAGTGTCTATCCACATTAGTTCATCCTGCTTATCCATAAAAGGGATACAAACATGTTGTAAATTATTTTGAAGGGTTTCAAGATGAGTTTATAACTCTTGATTCCTCCTTTCCAAGCTTAAAATCTTCTAAGAATTCCTTGAATTATCCTTATTAATGTGATCTCTTACCATATCCCCATAGATAGAATAAATAGGATTACATAAAAGCTACCCATAAGGAAATGAAGAGAGAGGAGATAAAAAAACACCATTTATCCTTCCAAAAGGAAATGAGATTGCCATTCCCAAGCCTCCATTGGCTTCCATTATATATTAGAGATCTACAATGAACAAGATTTTTCCAAAAAGAGGAGCCACTTGGTAGATTATTAGTGGATAGAAAATTATAAATATCTAATTGATTTAGATATTTATTTTTAATAACATCAATCCACAACAAGTTTTCCTTAAGAAGACACCAACACATCTTAGAAATGAGAGATAAATTCATTAATATTAAGTTTTTTAACCCTAAATCTCCCAAATATTTAGGTTGACAAACTTTATCTCATGATATAATATGATATCTATTATGCTCTTCAGACCTTGACCACAAGAAATGCTTCTAAATTTTCTCAATATTGTCAAAAATACTAGAAGGAATCTTGAACAAAGACATTAGATAAAGTGGTAAATTTTCAAGAGTACTTTGAATAAGAAGGCACTTGGTAGCTTGGGATAGCAAGGCTCCTTTCTAGCTAGAGAGCTTCCATTGAAATCTTTCTAATAGTGGATTCCAAACCTCTAAAGGTAATCTACTAGAGAAGAGTGGAATTCCAAGGTAAGTAGTTGGATGAGTTCCAATTTGGAATTCAAAAATCTTGGAGATTTTGTGTTGGCATCTTAGTAGAGTTTTAGAAAAGAACATAAAACTTTTATGAAAATTGATAAGCTGACCTAAAACTTGTTCATAAAGAGTAAGAATTGTCTTCAATTCTTAGCTTCCACCACTGAGGCATAGAGCATGAAAATGGTATCATCAATAAATTATTGATGAAATAGATTTTTACCAAGGGTTGAAGGTTTGAAACCTTTCAAACTAACTTCTCTAATAGAATTAGAAACAACTCTACAAAGACCTTAAACCATATGAATGAAGAGAAAGGGTGAAAGAGGATCACCTTGTCTAATGCCATGATTACTTGAGAAGAAACCCACCGATGAGACATTCAAGAAAACAGAGAACATTGGAGTGGATAAACATTATTGAACAAGACTTCTAAATTTACATCAAAACCTAAGTGGGTAAGGACACTATTTAAAAATCTCCAAGAGACTCTATCAAATGCTTTATTCATGTCTAATTTAAGAATCATACCTACTTTACCACTTTTTTTCATGGAATGGACTACTTTCTAAACCACCATAATCCCATCTTGAATTTGTCTTTCACTAACATAACCACCATGTTGGATTGAAATGATCTTATTGAGCAAAGGTTGGATTCTTGAAGCTAAAGTCTTAGTAATAATTTTATACACTATATTAGTAAGACTTAAAGGACTAAATTCTTTAAAGTTATGAATACCAATGGAATGGACTACTTCCTAAACCACCATAATCCTGTCTTGAATTTTTCTTTCACTAACATAGCCACCATGTTGGATTGAAATGATATTATTGAGTAAAGTTTGGATTCTTGAAGCTAAAGTCTTAGTAATAATTTTATACACTATATTAGTAAGACTTATAGGCCTGAAATCTTTAAAGTTATGAGTACCAATTTTCTTGGGGACCAACACCAAAAAAGTATTGTTTAAATCCTTAATAAGATTACATTTATCAGTAAATTCATTGACAACCCTAAGAAGATCATTTTTACAAATGTCCCAATAAATTTTCAAAAGGAAAACCATTTGGTCTTGGAGCCTTATCACCATCCATAGAGAAGACAAACCTTTGAGTTCCTTCATATTAGTAGGGTTATATAAGGAGAGCTTCTCATCTGTACTTATCAAATTAGTAGGAATAGAGTCCAAGATGAAGTTTCCATCCTATGGAAGTGTTTGAACATTCTACTAAAGATTATCATTGAGAAGATTTTTGTAAAACTTAATTGCTTCACTGCTAATAGCCTCTTTCTCTAAGCTGAGGCTACCATATTCTTTAATCACTTTAGAGATTATAGTAAAACTCATATACTTGAGAGTTGTAAGATGGAAATTTTTTGTATTATGATCACCTTCCTTAAGCCATAAATCTCTAGATTTTTCCCACCAAAATATCTCCTAGAAATCTTTAAGGTTATGGTACTGACAAAGAAGATCCTTCTCCTCTATATAGTTAGCTTCATTCATACCAAACTACTCTATTTTATACTAAATCCTAATAATATTATATTTTAATTCTTGCTCCTTGATAAAGATATTTCCAAAAAAAATTTTATTCCACAATTTAATATTGCACTTCAAATTTTAAATTTTTGAGTTAAGGAATACATAGTTATCCCTCTTGCATTAAATTCCCACCACTCTTTGATTTTATCATAAATACTAATATGTTGAGTCCACATTTTTTCAAAATGAAAGGGATTCAGGTCCTTATAAATGTCATTAAAACTTATAACAATAGGATTATGATTTGAACTAGTTCTAGGTAGAGTAGAGAGGTAAAAAATTTTCTCAGTGAACCAATTTAAAGAGATTAAAGATCTATCAAGTTTTCATTTAATGAAGCTAAGACCAATTATTTTTTTTGTCCAAGTAAAATTTGTTCTTCTTATATCCACATCCAAAAGGTTATTATTAGTAATAAAGTCTACTATTTCTTCCATACTCATAGAGAAATCTATATTTCCCCCTTATTTTTCATTGGGAAATAAGGGTGTATTGAATTCCTCGATTATGATCTATTCAATATCTTGACAAGTATTCCTAAAATATGAAATGTTATTCCAAAGATTCCTTCTACCATGTTAAGTATTATGGGCATAAATATTTTAAAATATCCAAGAAATATTATTGATAACTCAGGTAAAAAGAATTACATGATTTCTAATACTATCAAAAATAACCTCATGTTTGACAATCCTACTATCCCAAAGAGTGGATAAACCTCCAGAGGCTCCAATGGAATAAGAGCTATGGAACTTAGCTTCTTTCCAAATCAAATCTTGATCTTAATAAAACTTAAACTGCTCATTTTGGTTTCTTGGATTACTAAAATACATGGCCTGCTAGTTAGTCTAAGATCCTTTAAAATTTTATGTTTACCACTACCATTGACTCCTCTAATATTCCATGATATGTAATTCATATTTTACCTATTTGAGAGTTTTTAGTGCTAGTAAAGGACAATTATTATTGAGTTCTTGCTTCTAGTTCCTTCTTATTATTACTCTCCTTGGATTTTTAATAATCAAGTCTTACTTTCTTTTTTTTACTTCTCACATCCATGGTATCCTTTGAGATTCTAGTGCATCTTGAACTGGGGACATCTAAAGTTCCTTTTGCATTAATTTTAATTGGTGATTTTAAAATGTTTGTAAAATTATCCATATCTTTTATTTCTCTATTTTGAAAAATTTTATTTTATTTATCCAAAAAATAATGATCCTTTGATTGCATTTATGATACTTTTTTCACATAACATAATACAACTTCTTTCCTATTGCTGACCACTATACCCTAAAGATCAACTTTCTTATCTAAATATAGTATGTCTACTCCATTATTTCCATCCAATATATCTAAAATTTGACCTTATTCTAAATCACTATTTATTTGCTTATGACTAGGACTTTGAATGGTACTACTACCTATCATCAATGGATCCTTCTGCTGGATTTGTTAAAAAAGATTCATATCTTGATCTATCTTAGAAGCATCTTTCATCCCAACTTCTTTCCCATTTGAAAATCCATTTTCTTCTTGTTATCTTTTATCAATTTCCTTATGAATTTTTTTGGATTGTAGAAGTTCCTTATCTATATGCAGCTCAGGCTCATCTTCTGTCTCAATTCCTTTTCCTTTTTATTGTCTCTCATCTTCCTACAGTTTTCACCTATCTTTTGTTTAAAATTTTTAGCTTGCCATACCAACTTTGTTTTAACTTCCTTCTTATTAACATTTTCTAGGAAGGAATGATAGAATGTCCCATGGTATGAAATTTGATACATCTACAATTAACATTCTTTTATTCTATATCTTGTTTCCAAAAACCCAATTTAGAATGCAAAAAGATGAAATTAGGAAGAACCTAACCTGAAAGAACATTAATGCAAAACCTTTCATGAGTAAGTCTTAACTTAGATTTTGTTGCTCTATCATAAGCTATTAAGGAGCCCATTGAATCAATAATACCCTTTAACACATCTGGATCCCAAAATTTTAAGGGTATACTAAATAAATGAATCCAAAGAGGCATGTCATTGATGTTTTCTTTAAGGGGATCAAAAGTGGGGGTCCATTTTTTTAGGAAGAGTCCCATATTTCCTAAGAACCATGGCCCTCTGATTAAAGCTTTAATATAATATTCTTAGTTGTTGAACTAAATGAAGAAGAAACCTTTGTTCATTATTGATATTTCCATATAACCCTTTGGTGACCACTTCCTCAAAGCCTAATTCCTAAAAATGTCAATATTTGGATGAGGACCAAGGAATTTAACTATTAGGGCCAAATTGTTTTTAATAATAGATCTATTAACCACTATATCTAGAATAAGGTAGTGGAAGCCTACTATATTATGATGAAATGTATTACATCCACTATATTAGGAATTTCAAAATTATTTGAAACCTTATTTATCTCCTTAATTTACTTTTGGAAAATCTCAACCCATGTGAATCTACATGAATCTGACCACCCTTCGATCTTGTTAGGCCCAACTTCATCATTATTCATTTTTTCTACCTTACCAACCTCACCTACCTGCACATAGCCACCACCATTTTACTCACACCTTTATTTCTTACTCTCTTTATTGTTAGTAATGTCAAAGATTAAACAAAAATCTAGAGGGATGATTTTTCCAAGAGGACTTATGAGAATAAACTTACCCCAACTCCTTGAAGGAATTTGGCACCATCAAAGTAAAGGGTCCAAGTATCCTTATGTAAGTCAAAATTAATTTTAGGAAGCTTTTCAATAACTAGTTTTGGTTTAGTATCATCAGGGAGGATAGTGGATTCATCAAGATTACTTTCTTCAAGATCAGTAGCGAAGTTATGAAAGTAATATTTAAGAGAGATGGCTTGGTTTAGAACTTCAATTTAGAGAATGTTATCATCAGGAAGACTATCTTGAAGGTGATTGGTAGCTAGCACAGGAGCTACAATAAGTTGATTGACTATGATTTGCCCTTTGATAACTTTTTTAGTAACAATATGAAGATAAAAGTCCATAAAGAGGACCATCCACTTGCTAATTCTTTCTCTAAGAAGAAAAGCTTTGAAGAAGAAGTAATGAAGGGTGTCAAAATGAATGATGATATAAGTGGTCTGATAAAGCATATAATGTCAAAGTTTTTTAACTATAAAATATATGTTGAGGCAATCACATTCAACTTTAATATAACATTTCATGATATATGAGGCCTCAGCTGATGTAATAGATGACATACTCTCTTTTGATATCATCTTATTGGGAAAACATTACCCCAATTGATATGGGTGTGGAAGAAGTATATATGATTAAAGATTGATAATTTGAAGGAGGATGAAGCATAAGTGGGTGAAGCAATGACTATTTCATGTTGTCAAATGCATTTTGATAAGGATCCATATATTTTAAAGGATTACCTTTCTTAATAAGAGAATTTACGGAGTAGATATGGTAAGCCATTTTGAGGATGAATCATCTAATTTTCCCGAGTTTGCTTAGATAAATGGGAATGTCTTAAATTGAATGAGGAATGGGCATGTTGATAATAGAACTAATTTTAGTAAGGTCAACATTGATTCTATGGAGAGAGACTACGAATCCTAACAATTTTCTAGATGTGACACTAAAGACACATTTGTAAAGATTGAGTTGAATTCGATATTTGAGAAAATGGTTGAAGATGATGGCAAGATCAGAAACATGAGTCTTATGAATTTTAAATTTAAAAATGAGGTCATTCACATAGGTTTCAATAATTTTATGGATAATTTTATGAAAAATATGAGCCATTGTTTGTTGATAAGTGGCTCTGGCATTTTTGAGGCCAAAGGGCATTTTAACATAGTAATAAGTGCCCCATTCCATGGTGAAAGTGGTCTTATGTTATTCCTCAAGGGTAATGTGAATTTAATTATATCCTTATAAGCCATCCATAAGAGATAAAATTTCATAAGCATTTTTGGAATCAATAATGGCATATATCAAAGGTAAAGAGAGATTATCTTTAAGACAAGTGAGGTTAAGATTACAAAAATCATTGCATAGGAAAATGACCATATTGACCTTTTCATAAATGGGAACTATGTTAGAAACCCATTTAGAATAATCCACTTAAGTGATAAATTTAGCATCAATAAGTTTAATGATTTCATTGTGATATAAAGTGGAAACCTTAGGTAGAAATTTCCACTGCTTTTGATGCATATGTTTGGCATCAAGATAAGTGATGATGTTATGCACCACAATGTTAGGGTCAATACTAGGCATGTCCTCATAGGACCAAGTGAATATCTTACTATATTTATGAAAAAATAACCAAAATTTATCATATTCAATAGGTGAGAGTTCATGAGAAATTATAATTAGTTGAGGGTATGATGGAGTACCATATTCAATGCAAGTAGTTTTTTTGATTAGCATAAAATTGAATTTTTAGAAGTGGTATGGTGCATTAGGTTAATAATAAATTAGATTTACTTTGAGATAAATGCTAGTAATGAAGTTATTAAAATAAGGGATTTTGGTCTTAAAATTCCCTAGTTTGTAATTTTATCAAGGAAGTTGAGGTTTTAAGGCATGAAGTATTTCAAGAATAGATTCATCACCAAGAAAAATAGGAAGAGGACAATAATACTCAACATATAATTTGAGATCCATAATTTGATTGACATGTCAATCATATTCAAAATGTATTTGATGGATATCAGTGGCCTTGGCATCTAGTGAAATCTTAGAAGTAGGAGAAGTAGATGGATCATGGGCTTGGTGTGTTGTTTATATCTTTGATGGGGGAAGGGTTGGATATAGTGATGGGATCTATACGTGGTAGAGAAGATGCATGAATTTTTGGATGTTTTTAAGGTATGAATATTTCTACCACCCAAGGAGTATTAAGAAGTAGAGAATTAGTAGGAAGCACATGACCTTTAGGATCTAATTCATGATCTATAGAAATGGTATGACCATCCTAGGTAAAAGCATATATTTGAGATAAGGTTTTTTGATAATGTTAAACATCTATGTCTCAAGTTTGAGCTTGGGCCATTATATAATTATCATCATATTTGGAGAAATTGTACATGATTGAGATTCAAGGGGAGTTTTAAAAGATAAAATTCCAATATTATTGAATGTACTTAGAGACTTGATGAGAGGATCTTAAAATAATTTGGCCACTCCATAATAATTACATGTGAAGGCCTTTTCTAGTAAAGAAGGTTCCTAAGCATTGAATAGAAGGGGAAAATTAGAGATCTCATCAATGAGAGGAATAGTGTGATCACAAGGTAACAAAGAAGAAGGAAGCCACTCTGATATATAGGGAGGTAGTTTGGTAATATTGAAAGTATGTTACAAGTCATTAGCTTAAACATCAACTAAATAGAAAGAGTGAATTGTAAATTAGGATTGATGTTGATAAACTTGGGTAAAGGAGCACTATTGATTTGAGGAGTGGTTGGGATGTGATATTGAAATTTTTAGATTAGGAAGTTGAATAATCCAATGGTTGGGATCAACATTATGATTATACCATTTATTGTTATGTAATAATTTGATGCATTAAATACCAAAATAAGCAATAACCCTCATTCAATGAGTCCAAGGGAAACTAAGGAGTATGTTATAAGATAGGGGAAAAACAAGGACCATAAGTTTAGTTTGAATAGTCTTAGGTCTGATTATTATGGGAAGTCAAGTACAACCAAGTGAATTTTTATTAGTCTTATCAAAACCATGATAGGTAAGGTAGGTTTGTTTGAGATGATCTTTGTTATAACCAAGTTGTTGGATGAGCCACAAAGATTTCAAATTAATACCAGAGCCTTTGTCAACTAAAAATTTATGAATAAGGGTATTAGTAATGGTTATTTTAATGAATAGTGTTGGATCATCAATATAAAAAAGTATCTCATCATTAATCGTGTCTTCTTCAATAAATTCAATAGATGGTTTGGAAGAAGGACATGTAGTTTTAATGGCATGCACATTGGTAGGTTGAGGTTCAATAGAAGGTGGTTTTTCATATAAAGGAGATAGATCTTTAATTTATTTTAACTATTGCATAAGGAAATTACAATGATAAGGGGAAGTATGAACTAACTCCATAAGTGAAATCTTTCAAGGCATGGAGTTGAGTTCTTTGATAAAGTTCCAATGAGATTTTGAAGAACCAATGTGAGTTTTTAAGGTAATGTAGATTTTAAAGGAATAGAAGTAGTTGGGGGTTTGAAAGGAGGATATTGTTCCTCAAGGGATTTTAAAGATAAATTTATGGTTGTAATATCTTTAGTAAGTTGTTCTTCTAAAGATGGCTTCTTAGGTTTGGTAATAGGATCTTTATGAGTTATCTTATGATGATAGTTGACCTTAGCGGTGTTAACATATTGATAATTATTGTAATATTGGTCATATTAAGCATCAATGGCATAAAAATCCTTGGTATTTTATTTATTATTATTTATGGAAATATATTTTTTTTTATTGGAAGTGGAATATTTGGAACTTGTCATTTTTTAGTAGTGGTGTACTCTTGACGATGAAGGTTGATCATGGCTTCATGATTAAAGGAATCACCAATCATGTAAGAGACAAAAAATTTAGTGAGCCCTCTAAAAGATCCATGGAAGTGACCAATTTTGGTGTGGTCAAAATTTATTAGGGTCATACCACTTAGGAGGAATATTAGGATAAGTGAAAGGTTTAGAGGGTAGTAAAAATTGTTTCATTTACTACATAGTGAGTGGTGTATGAGAAGATGAGGGATTATCAGCTTTGGAAACTCCTAGTTTGGTTTTAGGAGTATTTATAGTGATATAATTAGTAAAAATTTTAAAATATCCTTTAAGGAGTTTGGGATTAAGTTCAAATTGCTCTATGAGAAAGTCTTGACATTTAGCTTGGTCAAGAGCTTCATTAAGTGTTTGGGGATAATAAGTTCAAACCTTATATTAAATAGAAGGATTCAAAGTAATTATGAATATTTAAAACAAATAATCATTAGTCATGTTATGACTAGATTTATGAACTAGATATTTCCATTGTTTGATAAAATCATGAGCTGATTCGGTGGGAAATTACTTAGCATTGATAAAATGGCTAAGGCAATTTTTGGGAAGATCATTATGTTGAAAGTATTTAACTAAATGATTGACTAAATCCTCAAGTTTCCAAATGGAATGTTGGGAAAGATGGTTGTACCACTTCAATACATCACCAGTGAAGGTTTTGACTAAAAGTTTAGTTGTGGAAAAAATATTAGTTTGGATCTACTCTTTGTAAAGATTGCTAAAGGCTTTAAGCAAGGTGTAAGGTGTTTAGTCCCATCATACTTGATAGTTGGAGATATGTTACCAATATGAATAAACATAATGAATGGAGATAGGTAATCATTTTTGATAGTTTAAAGAATTTTTTTTATTCATTATAGGTTGAGGAATAACATTACCCCAGGCATCTATAAGAGGTGGAGGAATATAGTAGGGATTGGCTTAAGGATGGATAGTCAGATGTTGATTAGTCATATGGATCAAATGATGTTGGAGTTTAATCATTTATGAGGTGTTGGAAGTTTGCATTATGTTCATTTGTTGTATGACTTGTGAAAGAAGTTGAGTTGTATCAATTGGTGGGTTGGTGTTTGTAAGAGTACTCCCTGAATTGGTATTAGGGGGAGGGTTATTAGAAGATGGATTATTAGTGAGATTATTGGTTAGAATCATGTTAATTGATCCCAAATTCATTTGAATAATTTGAAGATGGGAATTGTCTTGATATGTATAGAAAGGATTAGATCCACCTACTTCATCTTGACGTGTGATTTGCACCATGTTAGATGCCATAGATGAAAGAGATGAAGAGGTACTCCAAGAGTGATTGTTATATTGGGAAGAAAAGAGAGGGAGAAATGAACATCCCATATAGTATCTAAATGGATTTTGATTTTCTAAGAAGATTCTAATAGGGGGCTTCATGATGACTTGATAGAAATGAACAAAATGCTAAGGATGAGAAATAGAGAACTAAGTCAAATAGACAAGGTAAGAAATAAGAGTACAAAGTTAACTAGGTTAACCTAGTAATGCAAACTAGGAGAAACAAAGCCCTATAGGAGTACAAAGTTGAATGGGTTGACCTAGTACTATTTTTTGATTGGAAAAAGAGATACAAGGTTGATTACTATGTTGAATAAAATGACTGTGTATTGAAAGTAGGGGAAAATGTTGTAATGTACTTTGAAGTAATAAATAAAGGGAAAAACACATGTAATTGGATCAATGAGGATGATCCAATTAAGGAAAAAACATAAAAAATTATACCAACATTGGCCAATAGTTTTTTAAATATAATATAAAATGAGTAAAGAGCAAGTAGTCAACTTGGAAAGTAAATGCTAAGTGGTCGTCTTAAATGTTGCTAGATTATAAAGTGTTATTTTAAGTATGATAGGAAGTTCACTGAAAGTAGGGAACTAGAAAGTAATCTATAGATGGTTTTAGGATGTTTAGGATGAAATGGTTCTATATTGGCAATGGTACTAGCTTATTATTGGGGCCTACCCCCTCACTTCTTAATCCCATAATGATAAGGGTATTGGGTGATTTAAAAATATATACCATTAACCATGTGTTTATATTTGGCCAAAAAACCAAGTCAAATTCCTCCTTGGTGATGAAATCCAAGTAGGTATGCCTTAGGTAGACAATTGTTTAAATGTATTTTGAGATTATGTGATTTGGTAGTGTGTGAAAGAAAGATAAAAATAATGCAACTAAATAGTATATTGAAAAAGCACCTAGTTACACTATGTGATCTATTGTAAGCATGTAAGCAATTGAAAGTGAAAGTGTAAAGTAATTAATAGCATATAAGTGTTAATTCCAACTTTGAAACATAGTATAGTGTTGGCTTAGAGGATAGTTTATGTAGATAATACAGAAAAAAGTTGACAATGTCACTATTATTCTATTAAAGTATGGGTTTGTTAAGAACTATATCAATAGTGTCAACCTAGTCTTTTAGATAGAAGATAAAATACAGAACTAGGTCAACCAGGTTGACCTAGTTTGCTATATAAGGGTAGTTTTAAAGGATACAAACTATGAAAAATATAATTGTAATGAATGATTGAAATGATAAAGGAAGAGAGAAAGGAACCTTAGTGGGTTGGAAGATGCAGAGGAATGTGAGATTGCTATTGAAGTGCCTTGAATGTTACTTTTAAATTATGCAAACTATGTTGATTGGGTTGACCTAGTTATATAGTTAGTTATTTTCTAAAACCTATGAAGATGACTATACCAACTTGGTTAACCTACTATGTTTTATGGAAGCCTTGAAGATGACTATACCAACTTGGTTGACCTAGTATGTTTTTTGGAAGCTTGTAAGTGTACTATGTCAACCTATTCAACCTAGTAGCCTATCTAGAATTGAAAACTTGTACTATGTAAACTTGTTTGATCTAGTAACCTATATCTAATGAAGAATTTCACAAACAAAATAGAGTCATTTAGATGTCACTATCTGTTAAACCTATGCATAGAATTTAGAAACTATACTAACCTTGTCAACTTAGTATCACAAATATAGAAAAGCAATAAATAAAGTAATGAAAAATATGAAAAAATAACCCTACAAGGGTTAAATTCATGTCAAGTTCACTAGAATGTTTGCAATTTTAAATGCATCAAGTCTATAAATCAATCCTAACTCAAAGAAGATGGATCCTACTTAAACTTTTGATTGGGGATACATTAGATAATCAGGAACATGACTAACATGTGGATCTACTAGACCTAATTAGGGGGTATTTCATCACAAAAATAATACTAGAGAGGGTTCTAAAGCCTCCAGTCAAGCATAATCATGAAATAACCCTAACTAGGCCCTATATTTTCATATTCACTATACTAATAACAAGTAAAGCAAATAAATGTAATCTAGTGTTCATAAAAACTTATGGTACAATATGGGGGTTAGTAAATAAACATATATGCATAGGAGAATCTCAATTAAGATATGTATGAGTAAGACCCTAATACATGAAGAAGAAGAGTAATATTATTGCAAAGCCAATACTTATGTTACTTTTATCTACTAAAGAGAGGAGCAAAGTTAGATAATACTTACCTGAAAGATGAACCCACTGAGACTCAATCTCTCCCTTGGCTGAAGGGGATTTGTAAGGGGTTGTTGTGGTTTGTAAGGATCACTAAGAAAGGCTAAAACATCTAAGACTTCTCCACAAGACTATATTTTCCAAGTAGAAACCCTAAGCTAAGACTCTTCTAGTAGAATAGTGAAATAATAGGTTGTAAAGAAGTGTAAGTGACTAATAAATCTTGTTCATTAGTAAATAATGACAAAATTATCTTGTATATATAGATTAATTTAACCCTATAACCTTCTAAAAATTTTGGATGATAAGTTTGACCCAATCAACCTAGTACTATTATGGAAAAAAATTCACTAGGTCATGGGCTAGGTTGGCTAAGAGCTGACCTAGACCCTAAATGAATTTCACCCATATGAGTAAAGGGTCAACCTAGTTGACCTAGTACTATAAACAGTTGAAAGGGATTTTAGGTGAGGAAAAGAGTGACAAAAGGAGGTAAAACATTGAAGGAGTATGAAAAAGAGGAGTAATATCTTAGGGAAATATTTTAGGAGTTGGTTGGATTTGTAATAAGTGAAAATAAGGGACAATAATCCTATGAATTAGAAATGGTCTTCCCACCCATTTCTGGGTGTACCCTTTAAGGTATGGAATCTGAGAGATTGAGACTTGATAGGTTCTTATAAGATAGAAAGCATCAGTATTTGATAAAATTTAAAAATATTATTTGTATATAATATGGTTTCTATGGGAATAAAAGTGTTTCAAAAGCATATTTAATGTATTATATGTTAGATTCATGTTAGAGATGACAGTCTTAGACTGATAACTATAGGTGCAATGTTGAAAGTAAGAAGATCAAGTAGTTTCAAGTAATTATACAGATTGTACAATAAATTTGGAATATGCGGCTACTCTAAAAGTGTATATTTAGGTCCCATAAGTCCATTTACATGATCAAGTAGCTTTATAGGTCTAAAAATGGCAAAAATTATCCTATCTTTCCTATCTCTCTCTTGGATAAGCTAAAATGGTCAACTAATTTTAGTTTGGTATGACCAGGAGGAGTTAAGTCAAATCAAGTGCACTTAGTGGTTGAAAGTGGCCTATTTTAATATAAATAAATGTAAATAGTTTTAGGTTTGGTGTAATATGACTTATAAACCATTGCTAAGAAGGTTGATGACTCTTTTTTTCTGTACATCCCTGTGGCCTCTAGTTTCCTTATATATTTGGATTGGAATGAAAAAATAAAGTGTTACACATGTTATATAATGATATTATCATATTTATCACATGTTTATTAGACTATTTTACATGTGTGGAGGTCAAGAGATAAGCAAGACTTCTTCATTCTGCTAGTTGGAGATACCACTTAGGTCTGTAGATATGTTTTCATCAGTAGTATAGTTTCATTTTCTTGTATTAGATTTCAAATAAAAGGATGATATGTGTTTTCAACCTCTCATGACATGGTAACTAGTTATCCTTTCAAAGATTAGTCTCAAGTAACCATCATTGATGGAGTAAAACAAAATCAAAATTGCATAGTCAAATTTCTTGAAATAGTCACTTGCAAGTACATGAAGTTAGGTTTTGATGAGTCATACTAATGAGGAATGAAGGTTTCAAGGTGGTGAGAAGTTTCATTAGGTGGAAAAAACATGATTGATCTATCCAAAATGTCATATATTGATGACAAGTTTCTAACTTACCACACTATCTTATATCCTATAGTATCACCTAAAGGGGGCTCCAATAATGGTCTGAGGTCAATCCATAGAGGTCTGAGAATGTTGAAGTGAAGATGTTTGAACTCATTTATGACCTTTATTAAGGTATAAGAGCATTGAGAAGGTGTTTTGGATAATGGTAGAGTTAAAATATGGAAGAAAGACTTGATTATGTGATCTCAAGTTTTTAAAGTTGTAATGTAGACACTTTACCTTAACATCTCTGAATCACATTTTGCTCATACATTAGACACCTCATGGTAAAGTGACACAAAGTATATACAAGCCTAATTATTTCCATCTTATATTATAATCCCAAGGTAAATTTCTTGAAATATAATAGTGGTTTATTGATAAAAGGGAGTGGTTTTTGATTAATTTTTAATTCATGCAAGTTTTGACCTAAAACATTTACAAAACACCATGCTAAGATGACTAAAAGTAACCAACTTGCAGTTGTAAGTGAGATTGTGGTTTTTAAGTATGAGAAGAGATAATATAGGTATGGAATAGTATAAATAAACTCAATGAGGATAAAATAAATTGAATTTCAAGGTTAAGATACACACCATCACCTATAAGAAGACCCCATTGTTTCCCAAATAGAGTATCTATAGTTTGATTGTAAACCCATAGTGTTGATAGTGAGAGACTAGAAGAAAACCTATAGACCTAAATTCTCATATATGTTCACTTGGAAATGATAAAATGACATAATAAGGATCAATAATAAGTAATGAAATACCCAAATACAAATATGTATCTTAAAGGGCCATTTGAATTCTCCCTAATTTTCACCTACATGTGACACATTCTAAGTGAGCAGATAGACCAACTCAGGGTAGTAAAGAAAGAAATTTTAAGGTTAGATAGGGTGTATGATGGATTTAATATGACTAATATCACTCTCATAGTGGTAAAAACATCTACATATGATTCTTAGAGAATATAAATAGATAAAGGACATGTTTCAAACCTTAGCCTATAGTTAAATGAAAGTTTGTGCACAATTTAGTCTTGTAAACCTATATTGAAGATTTTGGTATGTTGAGAGATATATAGAAGTGATATATACATAAATTTTTTTACTTGATATCATCAATAACTATTCAATACATTCATAATCTCATCTTGACCAATCAAATATGGGAGATTCCCTCTATTTTGTCTCAGATAGAGGGCACTCCCAGTCAAGGCAAGACTGCAAGTAGGGTATGTGAATGAGAGATAAATGATATGAGGAGTCATATAACACTATATTTTGATGTAATTAGTTGAATTATAGATGGAAAAATATGAATATTCACCCAAAATCTTGAGAAAACACTTAGAGGTGCTTTAGGTCATGAAACATAGTTAGGCTTATTATGCCAATAACTAGACCTAAACCCTAAAATGGTCCAAATTAATTAAAATGACCATGGAAAATTTATAATATAGTTGATATAATTCAATTTGAGTTATAAAGCTGATCAAAGCTATTGATTTTTAGGATATTAAATAGAGGGGTTACTTTTGGCCTAAAACCATCTTAGGGGTGTCTAGAATGCACTCAAGGGGCTCAAGGGCCATTTTAACACACTCATATATGTATGGAATTCTTGCATGGTGCCTAAATAACTTAGGGAGAGTTTAAGGGGGTCATTTACCTCAAATTTGTCAAATTTTTTCAAAATTTAAATGTCTAAATTTTATGAACAATCATTAATAGTCTTAAGCATCTAAAACCCTCCTAAAACCCTATCTAAGACATGATAAAGGAAATATCATTTGAGATTAACTAAAGAGGGGTATTTTGGCTTGGAAATATTTTATATCTATATAACACTCAATTAGGATATTAGAGATCCATTTTTTCTATACTTTCACTTATACAAATAGAGTAAAACTAAGGGTTTTTATAGGTTTTTAACTATTTTATAGGTGAAGAATGGAATTAGTAGATGATAAAAATTGGATGAGGTCAAGAGTGACTTATTATATCTCCCTATATTCATCTCTATCCACATAAAATCATAGAAACATCTCTGTTAAACCATTCATCATAGGTAATCTTGGACATATAGTGAAAATGAAGAGGGACTACCAAGTGAGAAGATGAGAAGTACAATTTTGGATCTTTTTAAGGTCTAATTAATGGATCAAAAGACAAATAGACTCTAGACAGATTTCATAACACCTCTTCCATGGATTTGGTTGAGAAACTAAAGGTCACCTTGATTTCAAATGTGAAGAATGAGGCATAGGAGAGAAATGAATGAATGTAGATGGTGAGTACAAGTGTCATGAAGAAGGATATAAATCAAGGATGAATATGATGAATATCATAAATTAATTACAATCTACCTAAGACAATGTATATGTGTCAACTCTTCCTATTAGAATTTTAAGTATTTAAGAGATGCCTCATCATGAAGGTAATTTTCAAGAAGGTAGTTAAAGGTCTCTATAGAAATTTTAAAGAGTTTGTTATACTTCATATGGACACTTGTATAAGAAGAACATGGTATATTATCAACTCCATTCTCATACAATGTAATTTTTCCTCATCATGTAGACATCAAAACTCCACATACCATGATTCTAAATGTCAAAATTCCCTTGGACTACCTTAGGACACCCTTGGGACCAATCTAAACCTTTGAACCATAATCAAACCTAGTCATAGTTAGTTTGACCAAACTAAATTAGCCAACCTTTTACCCACTTTGACCCTTTACCCTCAACCATTGATGGTCAGGATGACTGTCGATGTTCACCCTGACCATTAACAATCAGGGTACACCTCCTTAACCATAAACATCCAAGTCACCCCACCTTGATTTACTAAAAATAGCTTGTCTTAATCCATGTGTGAGCCATTACATAAATGGGTTATAATTATAAGTCCAAATTAACCTCTTTTTGTAACTCTCTTGACTTACTTATAAGAAGAGAGGAGCAGAGAGGAAAAATCCATCTTCAATTGTTATCAAGATATTATGCATCTAGAGTTCCTTTGTTTTATAGGTCAATCATCATCAACAATTCAACAATACAACTATCACTTTAGAGAGCTAGCTTACCACCATAGCTCTTCAAAAATTCCAAGTATCATTACTCTACTAAAATCATGTTAGATTCCACTAATGAGTAAACCACCTAAAGCATCCATTCGATCAGCCTTTTATAAGATAACTATTTTCTTTCATCATTCAATTACTTTATTTACTTTCACACTCAAACCCAACACCAACCCATCTCCTAGAATCCAACCTTGTGATCCCATAAATAAACCATTTACCAACTCAAATCTACACATAGTAACTATTGATGGTTGTCTCAACTACTGATAGTCTGCCCAACCATTGATAGTCACCCTAACTGTCGATGGTCACCTAAACCACCAACGGTCACATCAATCATCAATAGTAACTATGGTAATAAATAATATAAAGTTATATATACCTACATACCCTTATCCAAATCTATTTTTTTATGTCCCTACTTATTCATAAACCCCTACCTAATTTTTTAAACAAACCTCAGCCATTTAGCACTAGTATTGATATGTCTATTACTATATTAGTCATTTCTAGTCTATTTATTTAGCAAGCATTTCTTGTGTTCAATTTTAGAACCTTTTTATTATTGATGCAAGTAATTTTTATTCTATTTTATAAACTTAATTATTTAAAACATGTGGATTGATACCCCTCAAATAAGCTCTTGCTTTTAGGATCTAGCTTACGTTAGGAAATCCACTTAGCTATCTATCTAACCAATCATTTACTTTAGTATTGTATTATTTGTAGGTCATCCTCCCAAGATAAAGAGGAGTTATTCACAAAATTATGATTCAACATGTGCATATTCCAAATAGGTTTTTCAACCATACCCATATTTAGCTTCTTCTTCTTCTCTTTCCAAAATATAAGCTGAAATTCATTAAAACATTTTGGCATGCCTAGTGGGACCTTGAGTCTTTACTTTGGGTTTCTTTTCTTTGCATCTTTATGCTCTTCTCTCTATCTATGTTCGTTAATGAAACTAAAATATATGTTGGGATTAAAATCAAGTGCATCTATTATTTTCTTCTAATTTTAGCTCATTTTGAATTAAAGCACAATAATCTTATTGTAGCATCACTTTTATTTCACACACTAAACAAAACCACTTTCATCAATTAAACATCAAAAAAACTTGAGATAAGGTGTTACTAGGATATCATCACCTGACGGTAACCTTACCCTACCCTTTCTTGGTGATCCTACTTGGAGTTCATTATCAAGGGGAGAACCAACTCAACTCTTTGGTTGAGTATAAAATCTAAAAATCAATATATATTAGCTAAACACCCAACACCCTTATCATTATGGTGTGTGAAGTGAGGGGGTAATCCACAATACCAATCCATGTATTGATTCCCAATAAAAATATTTTTGAGAACCTAAAAAACCCAAAACCAACCATAGATTACTTATATAGTACCTGATCTACAAGCCAACTTCTACCACACATTCTCATAACTTAAGGCATAAGCTAAAAGTGAGGTTAAAATTAACCATAGGATTTTACATATACTCTAGTGTATTTTGGATTTCCTTGATCATTTTATATCTTTCTCTCTATTTGAGTTGTAAGATTCTTTATGTTTTCTTCTCATCCTAATTGTATGGTTCTTACTCATCAACAATGAAGAGACTTAACAAGTCAAGACCCAACTATAGATTATCCAGTCTCCTTTACCTCTTCATCCATGGAATATATATCAAATGTTGAGATTTATCATCATTTTGATGCTTCTAGTGTGCCTTGGGTAGTTTCTCAAGGTGACCTTGACTTTTTTATAACATTATCTTAACATAATAGCTCATCGTACACCCATTTTAACACCACCTACTGATCCACCATATGGCATGCCATTAGGACTTTTAAGAAACTTTTATATTTCCACTATCACCACCCAACTGTTATCTACTTAGGAATCTACCTTAGCTAGAAACCTATTTGACATGACCATATATAACCAACCAATTCAACCTTTTAACACCCAAACACCTCCTAGTTTGACTAATAATTCTTGTAACACAACTACCACCCAACCTTTACCTACCCATACTACAATTATTTTTATATTAACTTCTACTACCATCACTTCCATTCCTCTAGTTACCTCCACTCCACTTCAAAATGTAGTGGCACCCATACCTTCTACCTTACCACCTATCACTACTAGGGTTACCACTTAGCCTTTACCTCTAACTCAACCATCCATGTTCACTTAGAAGTACATACCCTCTACCCAACCACTAGTGACCACATATTTATATATGGCTTGGACCAGACCACTTGAAACCACTTACCCATATGTGGTAACTTCTCAACCTATTGTAAATTATCAATATGCCACTCAACCACAACCATAGTATGCATTTTATAACCCTTTAGGTTCACAACCCTAAATAAAAATCTAATGAAAATGCTCATGGACAAGATCATAAATCTGGAGTCATCCATCTTCAACACTCATGATCTCTTATCCTATGACCAGATATATAATGAGCCCATCCACCCATTTGTGCCTACCAAGCCATATCCTCCTCAATGGGAAATTCCCAAGTTCTCTAAGTTTCAAAGTAAAGAGGATCCCTAACAAACACCTTATGGAATTTAAGCATTCATGTTATTTGATTGCCTATGATGATGCCCTCCTTCTCTATAATTTTGTTATGTCTTTGTTAGGACTAACATTAGACTAGTATAGTACCTTAAGCAATCATTCCATCTTCTCCTTCACCAAACTAGATTAAACATTTTTAGATCACTTTTCAATAAATATTTCCAATAATGTTTTCATCACTGAGCTCTACTCTATCTATTAGTTTGGTGATGAGTCTATTGCCATTTTTTTAGCTCATTGGTGGATCCTAATCAACCAACTTTCCTTTTCCCTACCTCAACTTAAACTCATAGAGCTCTTTTCTTGGGCATATTCCAAGAACATATCTTTCACATCACATGTCTAGATATTTTGAACCTTTGATGAAGCTTTTACCATAGCACACAAATTAGAGAATTGATCCATTGATGAAGGGAAGATAAAATTAAAAAATAAGAACACTACCTACAAAACCAATGAGTCTTCCTCCTCCAAACAAAACAACCAAACCAATACTGTGACCAAAATTAAGGTAACTACAAATTTAATTTTCCTTAAATCCACTTCCCTATCATCTACCAACTAACCAAATTCCTTTGGTTCCTTATATCAAAACACAAGAAACCAAAACCAAAACATACAAAAGTAATTTAATCCACTTAGAGAATCCTATGCTTCAATCCTTGAGAAGCTATTGAAATCTAATATCATGAAACTTATTCCTATCAAACCACCTCAAAATTTTGTTTTTTCTCATCCTTCACCTTGTTGGTACAATGAAAATGATCCATGTGCCTTCCACCGAGTGATAGGGAATAACGTTAGTATGTGTAACACCTTCAAGATCATTATCCAAGGGGAAGCTTATGTTAGATAATCCCAATGCACCTTAAAAAAAGCCCTTGAAATATTTAGGTAGCCTTTTCCAAATCACATGATTTCTAATAATGAGAGAAACATAGTTGAGTGCTCTCATGATACCCATAATATTAACATGGTTCTTGGCACACTCATTGCTGAAGAACTTACTGACCAAACTATGTACTCCTCACCCTCTCTCCTTATTGAGGTAGTGGAGTTACCTTATCCTAATTTGGAGACCCAAACTAAATAATCCCCCCTTTCTCCTCCTCCACTTATTGAAGTAGTGAAGCCATTAGCCCCTTCTTTGATTGACACACCATAACAAGTACCCATCTTACCTTCTCCATCAACTACCAAGAAACTTACTATGCCTTCAGAGATCATCCTTGAATATGAAGCCCCCATGTCTATACCTTCCATAGAGGAGTCACCCACTCAAACCTTACATGCTTTGATTGAGGAAAAATATGAGATTACCACCCCTCTATCTCAACCTATGGGCTTATATTTTAGGTCCACTATCTAGGGAATAAAACCAACGTACAAACCATTCTCTAGGTTAGTAAAAAGAATTATAATTTGCCTCCAACCCTAACATGGACCAAGCCACCTTCTAAGAACAATTAAGGATACCTTATATCACCAAACAAGAACCCCCAACCACACCTTTAGCATACTAACCCACCAATTCCACTATTCAATCTCCTACCCTCTTAACCAAACCAATAGAAACTTCTACCAAAATAATAATTCCTAAGCCATCCAAAGCATCTAAACCCCAAGAAACAAAATCACCTTCTCTAACCAAACCATCCAAGGAAACTAAGAACCTTGATACCCTCCTTAAATAAATTTTTAATCACCCATCTATGAAGGTGGAGCTTACCTCACCGAGCCCAAAAATGAAGTGCCAACCCAAATCAACCAAGGGATTAGAAATACTAAAAGGTTATAGAACCAAAACCCTACCTCTATCAACCTTTCCCTCTATCTTGGGTCCTCATCCCTAAACTTTTATTATAAATTTGATTGTCCCAACCAAGATCCAATTGTCATTATTGGTTACAGTAGCACACTTGCTTTTTGACACACATATTTTCATCAAACTACCAATAACCAAGCTATCCATCCTAAAATCTCCTACCTTTGATTTATGAACCTCTTTCTTACCAAAATAAAAGCTACCAACTAAATGCACTACCTTACCTAAACCCGTTATCACTAAACACATTACCAAAAAAGCCTCCACCTTACTAACCAAGACCAAAAACCCTAAAGCTTCTCTACCTTTAGTCAAATCCTACTCCACCATTTTTAAATAGTTAATACAAACCTCTTTCTTAACTTTACCCCTTATCAGGTCATTTAACCCTCTCAATTTAAAACCCACCTGGTATAATGATAACCATGTGTGCTCATATCATAGGACATTAGGGCATGACATGGAGAAATACAAAGCTCTCTAAACTATTATTCATTAGCTCTATGATGAGGATGATATTTTAACAAATTAACCTCTCATGATCCTTATACTGATCCAACCAAAAACAACACCCTATACCAAACACCTACCTACTTCTCCACTTTTGCCTCAGAGTGATGTAGAGCTAGACCAATCTCCTACTAGAATTACCTCCTCTATCCATACCATTCATATGGTTACAAGATCATAATAGAAGGATAAGGGGAAGGTTAAGGTGTCCATCCCATGGAAATAACCATATTATACCTCCCAACCAAACCCTACCCAAACACCTTCACCCAAACCCAAACCCAAGGTATTTATCTTAGGGCCTCCCAATCTAATCCCTCTGAGTCTATCAGGAGAGTGGTACTTGTTGACAATTTTGACCCCATAGGTCAAATTTTCATTCTTACCATTAAAAAATTTACAATTCCATTTTGTCTTTAGAGCTCAATAATTGGTCCTTGAGGTTATCTAGGTGATTTTGGAGGTTTTCTTTCACTTTTCTTGTTCTTTGTAGGAAATAATAGATGTTGATTAAAGCAGTTGGAAGGAGAAAATTCTAAAGAGAAATTCAAGATTTACAAGAAGAAAGGTTATTCTCAAAAGGGAAAAGATCATTTCAAAGTTTTGGGAAGGTTTATTACTTTCAAAAAAGTTTATTTTACAAAACTTTGAAGTCCTTTTCAAAAATTTTGAAGGCCTCTACAATTTTTTTGAAGATTATTTCATAGAGGAAAATTGGGATCTTTTCCTTTCGGGTCATCCATTGAAATTTTTTTGAAGGAATTTTCCAAAGAAAATGGTATATTGAACAAATTTGAAGGGATACTTTGGAAATATGAAGGGCATTGTCAAACTTTTTTAAAAGACCATTTTTCTGAAAGGTTTTATTTCATAAATCTTGAAGAACTTTTCAAGGGCAAGTGGACCATTTTTTTTTTTGAAAGGTAGCTTTGAAAAGCCGAGAGGTCCATTACAATAAACCCAAAGGAAACATTCCATTTGAGAAAGTCCATTTTCAAGAGTTTAAAAGGTGAATTTCATTTTGATGAAGGATCATTTGAAAGGTTCTGAAGGATACCTTCAATTTATCCAAAGGGATCATTTCAAAAGCCCAAAGGGATATTTCATATGCCAAGGGATCTCTTTCCCTTTAATAAATTCACTTATAAAAATTCTAAGGCACACTTTCAAGACTCTAAAGGGTACTTTCCCTTTAGAGAGTTTGTTTGTAAAATTTGAGATAATTCCTTCAGACTTTTTGTCCAAAGGAAAAATGCATAAGAGAAGAGCTTTAGACATTTTGTCTGAGAGGCAAAAGGCCAAAAGAAAGAGTCCTTTATAAAAGCTAAAGGGGTCACTTTAAATTTCTCAAGGGATAATTTCAAGGAGGACTTTTCAAGGGATCTAATTGGACCATTTTATTTTTTCCATAGGGTAAGTGGATACACAAAATGTTTTGAAAATATCATTACAAAAATCTCAAAGGGCTTCTCAAAAATCCTAAAGGGCAATTTTGAAAGACCAAGGGGTAACTTACATAAGGTTTGAAGGGAATGTCCATTGAAAGGGAAATGAAGATAGATTTCCTTTTGAATTTTTGTTTGAAGGAGATAACTTGCAAAGAGATAGATAAAGTTCAAAAGAATTCTTTCAGATAAATTATCTAAAAGAATTCCTTTGGAAGACTTTCCAAGGGAAATGAACCAATCAAAATTTTTTGAAGGGAAAGACAAGACAAAAGATATTACCATAGGAAAATGCATAAAGAAGAGAGCCACAAATAATTTGTCTAAAGAGATCAAGGAACAAATAGAGATAAAAAGCCGTAGACAAATAAAAAATGTCAAAGCAATACATGCACAAGAGTAAGAAACCATTCTCAATCCGAGTTGACATAGGTTTCATGCATGTTTCTCAATCTTCAAGATATTTTAATGTAAAAGGGGAGTAATTTGGAATTGACTAAACCTTGCACTTTGGTTGACTAGTTGACAAGTCATGCTTCTCCTTAGTTTTCATGTAGTCTGAGCCTTTTAGACACTTCTATTTCAACGTCAAGTGGAGTTCTTAGTCGAAGATGTGACATAACCTTTCATGCAAGTGGAGACCATTGGAGGTTGACTAGTCTTTCACTTTGTTTAGTAGACATGTAATGCATGTGCTCTTGTTTATCTTGTTGAAGGCTTTCAACATTTATAGTAGTTTAAGTGGAGTTCTAAATTCAGCTTTGGCATTGATTTCATGCAAAGGGAATTATTCTCTTTTTTAAGGCAGTTTAGGTGGACTCTATATTTGGAAATGGGCATAACATCATGCATGATGAAGGTTTTGACTCAAAATTGAGCTCATCATTCTTGTCAAATACCAAATATCCTTCCATGAAAAGAATAAGACAAAGGGATATATTTTTAGATCTTTAGACAACAAAATTCAAACGTGAGTTGATCTCTTCTTCTATTTTCAATGCCAATCTCTTGGTTATTGTATGTTTTTCTATATAAGTTGGCTTTTCAACCTTGAATCATATCCATTTTTTTGGCAAGACAAGACTCTGCTAGAATATTGAGTTGTAACCTTTTTAGATAAATATGACTATTATTTTCAAATTCTAGCAATCTGGTATAGTGTACTTATGTCAGTCATTTGCATAAGTGATAGAGTTTTCTTCCTTTCCAAGTCTTGATTCTTACCTAGTCACTAACTAGTCAAATTATGTAGGTCCTGTTCTATGTTTAATGTCTTTTGGCTAAATTTTTAGTGGATGCAAGTGGCTAGTTAGTACCTTAAATTAAGCCTATTCCATAATTTCCCTCAAGATTTGATTATTAGGTAAAACCTTTTCATGAAATAATGATGCATAAGAGCCATCTGGAATGGAATATTCAATCTTTTCCCATCTGATCAGTGTTTTAGAAGCTCAAATTGAGTGGATCAATCAAAATACAAGTGTATCACCATCATTAGATAGGATTTCCTTTCAGTTATCTTTTGCTTCTTTTTTCCTAGAAGTTTATATCATAGTAGAGATTTTAATTGATACACCAAAGGGAGCTAGCCCTTAGAATCTAGAGATTTAATTCACTGATTAAGTTACCCATAGCCTAGGACTATTTCCATGTTTTAGTAGACTGTGAAGGCCTGAAACTACCTTCACAAGGGTACAAGTCTGATTGACAATAGTAATAAACAAACTTCAATAGACCTCTATAAAGATGAGCTTATATGAGTTGATTACCACTTCACCCCATCATCTCCAATAAATGTTAGAGGCATTGCAATTGGCAGAGCTCTAACCTAAAGACCCTCAACCTCTAAAAACCTTTATTGATGTTCTCCAACTTTCCAACCTTGTCACCTTTAAGGATTTATAAATACATTCTATCTATCTAGATGACCTATATCCACTCTCTTTATTAATGCTTACATTAACCAAACCCACATTAAATAGGTCATGATAGATGGGGGAGCTAGTATTAACATTATCTCCTCCCATTACTATAACTAACTCAACCTTCAAGATAATGCCATGTCTAGAACCTCAGCCATCTTTTGATCCTTTAATGACACCATGACCACTACTTTAGGAATATTTGTCCTCCATATCCATGTAGGGCCTCACACACTCCCCAAACTCTTATATCTAGTGGAAGGTGAATTCTAATATAATGTTTTACTAGGATGACCTTGGATATACTCCATGGGTTGTGTCCCCTTTACCCTACATCATTATTTTAAATTTGAGCACAAAGGTTGGGTCATCACCATCTAAGTTGACCCAAATCCCTTCTCAACATGCAACATGACCTACTGACCCAATGATGTCCTCTTACATCCATATAACATACCCTCCTTAACTAAAGACAAAACCTCCACCACAAAAGAGAAAGTCACTCTTCCTTCTAACAATTAGGCATCGACTAGCTCACCCATATGATTTAACCAAATCCCCACATTAGACCATTTGAAACCAATATTCCATTACCTTTCATTGGGGGAATATCACATTTGAACCCTTGACACCTTCCCTACTCCTCATGAGTATGGGAAACTTACTAACCAAGTGGGATATGACCCTAATGTCAGAAATATTATTCATTTTGGACCTCCCCTTTATCAAACTCATTTCATCTATGGGGGAATCAATAAACCAATTGGCACTTCCAACACCTCTCTTTTACCTCATTCATTTACTTCTAGTTTTTCCTACCTAGATAAACTAAGCTTTGCCAAGACATAACTCCATAGGTGTACTTGGAAAGGATTTGGCCTTGGATGATATGAGCATGGCCCACATGAGTTTTTCTATATTGAGACCAAAAATATTCATAAGAAACATGGCCTCAGTTTCATTCTACCTACCAAGAAATAAACCAAACCAACTACCATCATCATTATTGAGGAAGACATACCTTCTTCACCAACCCCCTACCTGTATGTGAGGATGATGATATCATCCCACCTAATTTTTTTTGTAAACATGATCAGCCTTTGACCCCTGACCTATCAAAAGGAAGGGGCAACAATAACCATCCCTTTTCCATCCTAAGATGATAAGAGATGACTCTCCTACCATTAACACTATTCAATGCCAGGATGATGATTTTATCCTCACCTACCTTGGTGCCTCAAACTCTTCCATACACAAATCCCTTCCTCTCAATAATTCAACCATGTTGAATTAATCCACCATGGATATTAACTTGGGTACTCCAAAAAACCCATGTATTATCAAAATTGGCCAATCACTACATGTTGAGGAACTTTAGGATTTTCCCTCTTTCATCTAAAATGTAATAGAGCAATCACTTGGTCTTATAGTGACATGCCTAGAATTTATCCCACCATTGCTACCCATAACATATTCACCCACCATGATGCCAAACCCATCATGTAAAAACTTTGATGCATGCACCCTCGCATAACCCTTCTCATCAAAGAAGAGATTTAGTGTCTTTTGTCTATCAATTTCATTCAACCCATTGACTATCCCCAATGGGTATTAAATGTCATGCCTATCACTAAAGTTATATGGGGACTACACATTTGTGTGGACTTTCGTGACCTCAACCTTACCCCAAATATGACTTTCCTCTACTAAGCATCGACCAACTAGTTGATCTTACAGTCGGCTATGAGATGTTATCTCTCATGGACAAATTTTTGGGTTACAATAAAATCTTAATTAATCATAAAGATGAGCACAAGACTACCTTTACCACCCCATGGGGGAATTTCTACTATAGAGTCATACCTTTTGGATTAAATAATGCTAGTGTAACTTACCAATGTGTCATGACTTATATCTTCCATGACCTTATCCATAAGATTGTAGAGGACTATGTGGATGACCTTCTTGAAAAATCCAAACTCTAAAAATATCATTTGGCTATTCTGAAGATCATCTTTGAATGGCTTATCCATTACCATGTCTACCTAAACCTCAAGAAGTGCATTTTTGGGTCTTGTTAGGAAAACTTCTTGGTTTTATCATTTCCCTTCAGGGAATCAAAGTTGATCCCACTAAGATCAAATTAATCCTCAATATGATTCCTCTCATTAATCTTAAGTAACTCCATAGCTTTCAGATGAATATCCAATCTATTCATCACTTTATCTCCTAGCTTTCATACCAATGCCAACCCTTCCACCACCTTATGAAGAAGGATTTCTATTTTAAGCGGAATAATGACTATCAAAAGAAATTTGATTCACTCAAAAAGTACCTTTTGTCTCCACCTATCCTCACCCCTCCTAGGGATGGCCAACCTTTCTGCCTTTACATCTCTACCACTAACCACTCCCTTGAAGCAATGTTTGCTCATTGATATAATCAACATAGAGAGTAAGCCATCTACTACATTAGTCACATACTTGTAGAGTACGAGACTTGATACACACATGTCAAGAAGTTTTGCAAGTTTTGCTTATATTTAGTCTTCATGGCCACCAAACTTTACCACTACCTCTTTAAACACAAAACCTATGTCATAACCAATATCAACCCACTCGAGTACATGCACTCTAAACCATACCAAAACTAACGTGTGGCTAAGTGGATCATGCTCTTAGAAGATTTTTACCTTGAGTTACTTTAGTAAAATTTAATTAAGGGGAAAGTCCTTACCAACTAATTAGCCAAGGCACCATTAACAAACAATCAACCTCCTCCTCTTGAGTTCCTTAATGAGTCCATTGTGACCTTCTCTCACGAAAACTTCACCTATCAAGTCAACATGTTCTTTAAAAGATCAAAATGTCAACATGGTGGGGGAGGGAGTATCATCCCTATTCACTTTGATGGTGAACCTCTTCCTTTGTCTTTCAATCTTTATTTTTAATGTACCAACAATATGGCTAAGTACAAAGCCCTAGTGATAGGCCTTTAAACTACCTTAGCCCTTAGAGTCAAAATAATCAACATCTTTGGTGACTCCTAACTTGTGGTCAATCAAATCAATGGCTCTTACTAGTGTAATAATGATGTTCTAAAATATTAAAAAAAACTAGTTTACGAACTCTTAACATCTTTTGAACACTACCATATGTAATTGACCTCATGATCTACCAATAATTTCATCGATACCATGGCTTACCTCACCTCTTAGATTCCATCTACACTCTTTGAATCTAACATATCTATCATTATCTATAGAATTACCCAACCTTCCTATGTCAAACTAGATTCCCCAATCATTTTCAATGTAGAAGAGACCCAACTTGACCTTTGGTATCAACAAACCTTTGACTACCTCAACCTTATCATCATTCCTTCTGGCCTTTTTAGGAATGCTCAAATAGAATTTATTCATAGTACCTCATGCTATACCATTATGGGAGGAATTTTTTATAAATGTGGCTTTGATGGCCTCCTCTTTTGATGCCTATGTAGTCACAAAGCATCTCATGCTATCAAGGAAACACATGATGGTATCTATGAGGGATACTTTAGTGGCCTTGTTGTAGCTAAGTGCATCCTTTTCCTAGGCTATTACTAGCCTACCCTTAGTCAAGACTATTATGATTATGTGAAAAAGTGTGTTAAATGTCAAAAACATGCCAATTTACATTATGCACCTAGCCATAGTCTTTGCATTTATATCAATTTCTAGCCCTTCTCACAAAGGGGTCTATACCTTATTGGTTAAATTAACCCCCATTCATCATAACAACACCATTATATCATCATTGTGACTGAATATTTTACCAAGTGGGTAGAGGCTATTCCTCTAGTCTTGACCAAAGTAGATAATATTATCAATTTTATCAATCATCATCTATCATTTTGGTGTTCCTCACAAAATTATCATAGACAATGGTAAATATTTTAAGAATAAGCAAGTCTAGGGTATTTGTGATGCATTAAGATTTAAGTTAAGTTTCTCCTCACCCTATCAACCTCAAGTGAATGGAAAGGTTGAGGCCTCTAACAAAACCATTGACAACATGCTAACTAAAATGGTCAATGCATTTAGTCAAGACTGGTATTTGCACATCCCCTTCACCTTATGGGTATATCACATTAGCATTATAAACCCTACCAGTGTTACCTCCTTTTTATATTACATTTGGAGTGGAGGTCATCTTTCCTCTTGAGGTCTAAATACCTTCTCTTTGTATAAATTTGTAAGATCTCATTAATGAGGATGATTATTATTATAATTGTTTATCCCAACTTGAGCTACTTGATGAGCATCACTTGGTATTCATTACCCATATTCATGTCTATCAAAATCTTGTCAAGTGTCCTATAAAAAACACATTAGAGTGCAAGAATTAAACATCAAAGACCTCATCCTAAAGGAAAATCAACATGTCACTAATATGGAGAAAAGGAAATGGGGAAAGTTTACTTTCAATTAGCTTGGACCCTATATCATAACCCACAAGTATGGATCAAGAGCTTATTGGTTGTCTTTTTTCAAAGGCCACCTAGAACCTAGGCCCCTCAATGCTTCACATCTACATCCATTCTTTTTTAAGAAGGATCAACTTCATCTTTTGTTTCACCTTAAGCTCATTCCTTGATTTAAACCACATTTATCTCCCTAATTTAGGGGTAACTAATTAAAACTAAGTCATGTGATTATTCATTACTATCATGGCCTAATCTTGAATAATGGGTACCATGGATATACCCATTACATGATTTTCATGGTACTTTTCACCCCTTTATTGGGATGGATTCCCATGATCATTATCACCAAAACCTCTTTACACTTAATAACCCTCTTGTGTTCCTAGTTTTGCCTTCATAAAGGTGAACCCTTAAGCCTATATAAGCATGTCTATGTCAAGAAAAATCCACACCAATAGTAATCATGGGTCATTCCTAGCATTTATAGACTTCTCCCTTGAAGGATAACTACATAACCATCATACAATTATACAAATATAAAATAGATTGCTCCCTTGAAGGATAGTTATTACAAATCCTTGAACAAAGTAAATAAGCTTAGATCACTCCCTTGAAAGATGGTTGAGTAAAGAATTTTTCAAAAGCACAACAATTTATTGGAATCTCCCCACATTAATTAGCTTCCCATACATAGCAACAAAGCAAGAGACCCATTTTTAAGATTGTAACAAAAGCAAACTAATTTTGAAAGCTGCAATCAGCTCTCACATAATAAAATAAAGTGGAAACTACAATCAATTTTCATAATTAGACTTCCTGCATCGATTAGTATACACTTTTTATGACATAAAATTGTTTTTAATGACTATTTGGACACCTATAGAAAAGGCATGCTAGTCTCACATGTAGATTTCATTTTCATCCATCTCCCTTTTATGTAATATATGCAAGGGATTTTTAGCTTACTTGACATTATGTGGTCAAAGACACCTTTTTACCAACTAATGAATGCTAATGTGAAGCATTCGATGGGATTATGTTCATTAAGACAATCCAACTTTGGTTTTGTTCTAGTCCTTGTCAAAGAAAAAACATTGTGCCCTCTTCTTATCCTATCATGACTAGTTGATATTCTCATTATGACATTTATCTCTTGATTATATTTTTTATCTTCCCATCTAGTGTTGTTAATTAAACTACCTCACATGTTTTACCTTAAAACAAATTAACAATAAAGCATATGTACATGTTTTATAAGAAACATCATAACCATAACAAGAATAATAAAACCATAACATCCATGAGCAATAAAGAAAACAACCATTTTCCACCACATGTCTAAATATAAATAATGAAATCCAAATAATCATTAAAATTTAGCATGTCATAAGCATACCCATAAATCAAATCCATCTTATGCCTAGCTAGCTAAGTCTACATTAGTTTCTAACATCTATAACACACACATAATCCATAAGCAATATAACATCACATCATAAGCATTAATCATCAATGTAAATCATACACCATGAGCATAATCAATGAATAAAGATCAAATATATATGTATCTCATGAGTCAAATAACATAATAATGTGTACAAGTAGATAGACATGTCTCTCTCAAAATGTACATCTCACCACATTAGCTCACAAGCTAGAATAAAAATGATATACAATAATATATAGTATGTCATAGCTATACCCCTAGGACACCACTATCTCTTAGTGCACAATTAGTCCCTAGCACTTGTCCACCTATAACACCTATCTACCCACCTATAGATGTTACCAATTACCCTAGTGTCATCACACTAGCACTAATTGAAATGCTTACTCTGTACTCACCCCAATAAGGATCCTCAGGGCAATGACTCAAAAATATAAACTCATAATACCATATATCCTCCATCATAGCTAGGTATCATGCCATGGGGATGGTGCTTAGTGGTCCTACCTATATTGATACCCTTCCTCTTCTCTACCTTAGGGAATCCCTTTCCTATGTAACCAAGGCTAGTGAATTCCTCACCTAGTCCATGTCACCTATGAGAGTATCAACCTAACCCTATAGACTAGCCACCTATCCCTGTAACATTATAACTATGCCTATGAAGTAGCTAGTGCCACTCCTATCTATCCATTAGGGCTATCCCCCTATACTTATGCCCTCTGGGTCCACTCTCTAATTGGGTCCACAACCATTAGATTCATACCCCCATCATCCCCACTAATATATACCACTAAATATAATTCTTGGTACCATGCCATGTACCCATGTATAAAGTCAGCGTCATCTATTTGTGACTTGGATAGTAGCTCCTTATGGTCTAGCAATGTTGGCACAAGATGTGGCTTTGGAAATAAAATATACGAGTCCTCAAACCTATACCTTAGAAATGCACCTAGAATACCTTATATTAGGTTGAACTATCTATGCACTCCATCAAAAGGGATAAGGTTCACTTCCCCATCTTGCCTACCAAATATCCATCTATAACTCTATTGGGAAAGTGTCTACCTCCTATATCTAGGCCACATTAAAAACTAAACATAAGGTCTCCAAGTGATATATCTAATCATAGTGCACCTAGTGCACCCATAAATTAATCCACATCATGGGATCCTCCTCTTGCACCTAATACAGTGAAGTCACCCCCCTCCACCACATGAACCCAATGGGAAACTCAATCTACATGTATTCTTCCCATGGTAATCCTACTAGCCTCAACACCCAGATGTGCTCATAGGCCTAACAATGTAGAACCAAGATAACACTAATACAATACCTCTTATGGGCCTTGAACCCCTATAACTCCCTATAAATTTGTACTAGGAGAATAGGTACCCAACCAAACATAGTCTACCCTAGTAGAAACTCCACCAACACCCCAAATATCAAATATGGGAACCTCCCACTACTCAATTCAATAAGGGCAAAGTAAGAGATGGCCATCATAAGCATCATCAAAAGTCTCCTCTCACTTGGAGCCCTTACAAATAGTGTGTTATAGCAGAACCCACTAGCATGCCATCAAACCTAATCACTGTCATCTCCATATAAAATATTAATGTGATCCTCTTACTCCTCTTACTCTATGTGATAGATTAGATTTCCTTGGAGTAGAAGTCATATGATCATATGTACACCCTTAGGTAAGATAGTCATATTTATAGTCAATAGTAGGAAGGTGTTTGTAGTGGGATGCCATCTCTCGATGAGCACTATGATCATAGAGGCATCCTGAGGCACATGCTGATAGTGCCTCATCACCCCCAACCCAACCTCGTCAATATGGGCCCAATCAATTGGGGTCATCCCTTGGTGGATCTATATAAAGATAAGTGGTACTCAATCATGCATGTATATTTTACCCCTAGCCTACAAAAAATCATTATCACATAATTTAGTTCCCTATTTTATTTACCAACTTTATCTACCCTTTACCTATTTGACCATCACCCTCTTAGTGCTTACCTGACCCACTTGTGTCTTCTCATGAACACATTCTACCTCAGATACGCATGACACTTGACCAATTAAGGCTTTCACCAAGATCACATCTTGCCTTGGATACCCATCAAAACATAGACACTGCTTAGGAAAATTACGAGTGTTCCCAGTTGCAATGCCTAAATATGGTCACACGGTCCACTTGCCACTTATCCTTCTAACACCAACCTTTTATTTTTACCAACTATGGTAACTTAGTCAATGCACATTCTTGGATATCACAACTTTTGTCATACTTTATGTGATTTTTTAATGCTTTAGTGCCCAACCTATCACCCACCTTCATGACATACACCATCATCACTTTCACCTACCTTATCAAACCCATACTTGATTCTATTTTAGCATATCGACTCCTAGTTTTAGGGGGAAAACCTCCTCCCATACTCATGGTAACTAGCCTTATGACTAGGAATCCATTTTTATTTTATAGCTTATTGACTCAAAGCTATATAAAAGAGGGGTAAAATGTAGACACCCAAAAATCAACATACCATGATTCTAAATGTTGAAATTCTCGTGTACTACCTTAGGACCCCTTTGGGACCAATTTAACCCTTTCACCCATAACTATATTTAGTTTTACCAAACTAGATTAACCAACCTTTTACCCATTTTGACCCTTCAACCTTAACCATCAACGATCAAGATGATCATCAATGATCACCCTGACTACTGATGATTAGGGTGTACCTCCTTAACCATAAACATGCGAGTTACCCTAGCTTGATTTTCTAAAAATATCTTGTCTTAATCCATATAAAAGCCATCACATGAGTGAATTATAATTAGAATCCCTAGATAACATATTATTGCAAATCTCTTACCTTGCCTATAAGAAGAGAGGAGTAGGGAGGGGAAATCCATCTATAATTGTTATCAAGAGCTTATGCATCTAGAGTTCTTTTATTTTATAGGTTAATCATAATAAATAATAAATCCATCATGTCAGAGAGATAACTTGATACCATAGCTCTACCAAAGTTCCAATTATTATTACTCTACTAAAATCATGTTGGATTCCACTAATGAGACAACAAACTCAAGCATCTATCTGATCATCTTTCTATAAGATATTTATTTTCTTTCAGCATTCAATTACTTTATTTTCTTTCACACTCAACCCCAACACCAACCCATCTACTAAAATCCAACCTTGTGATCCCATAAATCAACTATTTACCAACCTAGATCTACATATAGTAATTGTCTATGGTTGTCTCAGTCACTAATGGTCTACCCAACTAATAAAATTTGCCTTAACCATCGATAGTCACCTTAACCGTCAATGGTCACATCAACTACTGATGGTCACTATGATAAGAAATAATAGCAAGTTATTTCCACCTACCTACCCTCAATGAAAACTAGTTTTTTGTGTCCATACTTGTTCACATACCCTTGCCTAATTTTTTGAAATAAACTTGAGCCATTTAGCACTAGTATTGATTTGACTATTACTATATTAGTCATTCTAGTCTATAACTTTAGCAAGAATTTCTTGTGTTTAATTTTATTACATTTTGATTATTGATGCAAGTACTTTTTATTCTATTTTATAAACTTATTTATTTAAATTATGTGGATTAACAACCCTTGAGGAAGCTTTTACTCCTAGGATCTAGCTAACATTAGGAAATCTACTCAGCTATTTATTTAACCAACCATTTGATTTAGTGATGTCTTATTTGTAGGTCATCCTCCCAAGCCAAAGAGGATCTCTTCACAATCTTCTAATTCAATGCACATGCAATCCAAATAAGTCTTCCAACCATACCCATATTTATCTTCTTCTTCTTCTTCTATTTTTGAAATATAAGCTAAAATTCACTAAAACACATCACTTGAGACTTGTTCTTATGACCCTTGAACTCTACTTATTCTCTCTCTTCTCACATGATCTATAAATGCAAGCCATTTTGACTTTTATAAATGGATCCACATCTAGTATGGTGAAGCCCTTCTGGTTTGATACTATATTTTTCCATTGAAATAGATATTTGTAATGTATTTTTGAGTTCACAAGCTATCTTATCTAAGTGTGTGAAGTGGTGGATAGTGAAAGGTCAAGTGATTAGTATATATCCTTGTTTGCTCTCAACTCTTCCATGTTTGATACAAGTATTTTCCACTCTAATAGGTCACATTAAGTGTAGTCAAGTGCATTTATCTATATTTAAGCATAGGGAGTAGATTTAATGTCTACAATATAACCTCTATTTCACTCACCTTGAGCATTTCAATGCATATCACCTCCATATTGAAAATACTAATGTTAGATCAATTTAATATTTTGAAACTAGTGTTGTGAGTCATGTTTATTAATGAAATTATATGGTAGTTTGGTGGATATCTTTCTAGTATATCACCTCATTAGATTATTTTATTTCCATTTTAATTATATACGTTTTCATCCAAGAAAACTAGTAGTGTTGGTGATAAGTAAGCACAGACAAATATAGGGAGCTAGCCCTTAAACCTAGAGGTTTACCTCTACTATAGCCAACCCATAGGCCTAGAGGTAATCCAATGTTTCCTAACTCTAGATTAGGCTTGAAAAACCATCTACATGGTGAAATGTTTGGTGATAATAGATATGATTTCATTTATAGATTTGATTTGACTTGAAACAATTCATCAATATGTATACATTTTGAATATTTATTTATTTTGTTGCAAGCTCAGACTAATTACCATTTTTTTAATCTAGATTCTTCCAGGATTCTCTCACCCTCACATAGTGGAACATAGGGATAATATCATAGGAGAGAAGGATGAAAATATTGACATTGGGGATAAAAAAAGTGAAACTATGATGTAATATATCCTCACTTTTAACAGTTATAATTATGGTTAATATTACATCCTTTTCATTTATTTTGGGTAGATTAATTACCTTGCTATGGAATAATAAGTTTTCAAATGGATACCCTTATTAATTTAATTTTTTAACACCACTAATGTACCTTGGCTATATAAACCTTTGTGAAACCTTTATGTGAATTAAACTATTAAAACTGAATATGAATTAGATGGACCTATTTCTATGCATTTTAAACCTATATATGTATTGGGTATTTATTAAACATGTATATTATTTAAATTATGTAAACATGGATATACTTAATTATTACCCCTTTTTGGTTACCTAGGGGTGAATATGGGGTAAAAGACAACCAAACATTTAACATTAGATAGGTTTTAAAAACTTAGAGAAATTAGTTTCTATGTTGGTATGGAAGGTTATAGTGTAATTATTACCATGCACCATTTGAGCCAAAGTAAATTAGGTAATTTAGAATCATTGGTAATAAATTTTAGGGTTATATTGTTAGCATTTTGGGTTGACCTCACCATTTTATGGAAAAATAAAGTTGTAGGGTCTGGCTTACATATACCATGCAAAATAGGGTATGAAATCATGTGTTAATGGTAAGAGGAAGGAACATGAATTTGAGTCTTATAAAAAGGAACTCACATAATTCTATGAAAAACTCTAGGACATGAAAAATGTGGATGATAAAGAGAAATAGAATAAGAAGGAAAATGGAAGAATTAGGAAATGAAGAAAGAAAGAATAAGAGCATTATCAATAAGGAAAGAGCCTAATAAAACCTGGATTCAAATGATAGTTATTGTAGTAACCAGGAAAGTAGAGTTTTAAATTTGAAAATTGGAAATTGTATGGGATTTGTTTATATTTGTATACAGACTAGATTTTTGTTTAGAAGTAAAATTTTGAATGCCTTCCTTACCATGGTTAGTGTTCAAACCATTCAAATTTATATATTTTAGTGAATCATAAATTTAGGTCTTCAACCTTATAGACCTATGGATGGAAACTTTTTCCATCCACAGGCCTGTAAAGGTGAGAAAAAAGACATTACTAAGGATTTAAATGAATATTTACTACAATTACCCTATGGAAGATATATATTGCAGTTATTTTGCCTGTATCTAACAAATACAAGAAGGAGAAAAGGATATTATATTGTGTAGTTCTAGTTTTAATGTATTTTAGCTCATAATATCTAAAGTGATTAGAACTCTAGCCTTGCCTTCATGGAATGGGTTATTTCCTAGATGAAATGTTTTATGACTAAAAGATGTAAATAAAATATAACTCGTGTATATATATTATTTTGATTTATAATTACTATAGTCTTAGATAATACTTTTATAGTTATTTATTGGCAATTACATGTTGTAGTATATGAAATATGGGTTCATACTTGAGAAACATGGCATTTTGTTTATAGTCATACCTTTATACACAAGTTGTATATGTATATTGGTAATGGAATTATATAATTATGTGCATGCATATGTATATGAACAATGGAAAATTAAAGGATGAGTATGTTTTTAGGCTGATTAATAGTCTCATATATATATATATATACACATATATATATATATATACATATATATATATATGATATAACATATTTGTATGATTGTATAATAGATTTTGGTCATATAAACTATAACATAATTATATGATTTTATAAAATATTTTGGCATAGATATAGCTTATATATATATATATATATGTCAATATTTATTATTCAATTTGTTGAAAAATACAAAACTAGTATCTGAGATAGGTGTTATGGCAAACTAGAATGTGTTTAGAGTCTAAAACAAAACTATAGACAAGTACTGGTAATAAAGATAGTTCCAAAGGATGCACAAGTGCCTCGATCTAATCTAGAACCATAGAATAAAATACAAATATATCTCCAAAAGTGGTGCTTTTTAATATATTATATGAGAGATCTCTCTTAGTGGATGTACCATCAGCCTCCATTACCTATAAGTATACTTTACCTAGATCTATATTGCATGCCCCTTTATCTAGCTCATATACTCTAGAGTTGTGCTCCTTGTAAATGTTTGGCAAGATCCATCCCTTTAATAGTAAGGCACAATAAGATGAATGTGTTTATACCCAAATAACTCATTTAATAAGTCCACATCCAACTTGGAATATAAGTGAACTATTAAGGTAATAATATCATAGTCTTAGGCAATGGAAATTGTGGTGATGATCACATGTAACTAGAAAAAGTTCATTATTTGGAAAATAGTTCCCTGTTTGAAGGTAATCACTCTATCTTTGAAAATGAGTTCCCCCAACACCACTAGGACTAGGATTCCCTTGTGATACTCCATCATAATAAAAACATGGTTGAGAATAATCTACATGTAGTGGGGGGTAATATGATGAGAAGAAATGTTGGATTTATATGCTGACATAATATAAAATTTGTATTTGTAAAGTGTGGTAAGGGGAGAAGGATAAATGTCTGAGAAGATGATATCATTCCTCATATTTCAAAGACTCCAACAAACTTGGAGTGGAAGTTATTTCAAAGTGGTGGATAAGCCACCATGGTCATGTCACCTATCCAAAGCCACAATCAATGTGTCCCCCTCCATGTAGGGTAGTACTTTGGTGATTTGGCAGTGTCCCAAACCATCCTAGAGAAGTTATAAGAAATGAAAAGGTGTGAAATAATTTGAGAATTTTCCTGACATAGAGAACAAATACTCAGTTTACTCCACCCCCTATCCACCAAATAATCCCATGTTAGAATTAAATTATTGAGTGTGAGATAGAAAATGATCTTGGTATTTATTAAATTATGAAGTTTCCACATTCCTTTCCACCACTATAGGGTGTGTTAAATCTATCATGGGGGCATGATCATAGTGTATCCCAATTTTACTAGATATGTTCCAACATCTAGATTATTTTCCCAATAGAGTGTGTATTTTTTGTTAGTGAGAACCATAACATTTGTGATGAAACTAAATTGATATCTCTCTTAGAGCTAAGCATTCTATTCCATGAGACTAAGATCCTCTACACTTATCCATCCATTATGCCACCAATCAATGCAAGTATGGTCAAAAACATTGGTAAGGGTTAAAATGTTTTTGTTGTTGTAAAAAATCCTTCATATCATCTAGAAAGAATAGTTCAAGGGGTATACCAATGATAAAGTCCCTACCTATATGAATAGTTATGCATTCCCCTAGGTCATAGGATAGAGATTTCTAAATGAGGTTAAAACTCAAAATAATTAATTTCTAAAAGATTGAGGCTCTAGAGTGTTTTTTAGGACCCAAATGTATCCATTCCAAAATATTAAGTACTTTTAGTGTAAAATCCATTGGTAAAGTCCCTATTTAGTTATCAAATACCATACTCCTTTTATTTTTAGTGCCATGGAGAAAATAGTTAAATAGTTTATGCCCCATCCACTATCCATCTTGGGTTGGGAAATAATGCTCCATTTGATCAGTGGTATATTGTTATATGCCTTGTTGCTCATCCATAAAAAATGTAGGCACATTTTACTAATGTTGTTGGTGATCATTCACATAAGGAAATATAGGGACATATAATATACCAGAATGACCTCAATTACACTTTTGATTAAGGTCAATTTCCCAACCATAAAGATCCATCAATTTCACCAAAGGAAGATGCATCTTTTAAGCTTGTCAATGAGTTATTTCTAGTCCTTAATATGGTAGTCATTTACCTTGAGAAAGAAACCCAAGTGTTTTATACACTCATCAATAGTATGAATGGTAAAAGGTAGAAATATATGGATAAGATCCCTAGTAGTAAGGTCAATATGAAAGAAATACATAGCATATTTTTTCATGTTTATCTCCATCCTAGTGGCTCAAGTTAAGAGTTCAAGAATGCAGTCTAGACACTTGGCTTATTGAAGTGAATCATTCACAAAGATGAGAATGTCATCAATGAAAAGGATGTGAGAAATGAAATTATTCATATAAATATTAACACCTCTAATGTTTCCATTAGTTCATTCATATGTAGTGTGGTGAATTAGAGATTTAGTAATGATAAGGAATAAGAGTGGAGAGAGATGACAACGTTGTTGGAGTCTACAAGATGTGTAAAATAAGTGTGATATAGAGACATTTATCAACACAACATAAGAGATGGATTGATATCAGTAATCAATATAATTTATAAATGATGGATTCAACCCAACTTGTGTGAGTATGAGATAGAGATAGAGCCAATTTACATAGTAAAAATATTTGGAGAGGTTGATTTTGATAAGGAAAGTGGAATGATAAATTTGTTTTGATAGTGTGTAAAGCCTCTCATGCCATGCTAATCACATCATGAATGAGTTGCTAATCCAAAAAACTAAACTATTCAAGAGAAATATGTAAAGATAAGATAGGTTTGAGGTATGAAATACTAATTTTAGAGATGATCTTGTATATACAATTGCATAAAGAGATGGGCTGGTAGTGCTCAAAGATTGACAGGTTGTCATGATTTGTGATATTATCAATGAAAGTGGAAGAGTAGGGTACATGGATTTTACCAGTGGTAAAAGCTTCCTCCATGAAAAAAAATATGTCATTTGGAATGTGTTACCATATACTAATGTAAAACTCAATTAACCACTCATCAGTACTAGTGGCCTTTCCTAGTTGAAAGGTGTGGAAGGCTTTATGTAGTTCATCAAGAGTAATCAAATATAGAAGAGTTTGATTTTGTTGTTCACTAACCCAACCATAAAAAAAGGTGGACACCACTATGATACTCATGATGTTTTCTTGATGGGGCTTAGTATATATGGATTGATAGTGTGTGACAACAACCCTTGATATAAAATCAAAGTTTGTACAATTTTCCCAATTATGATCCTTAATGATCTAAATAGTGTTGCTAGAATGCCTAGCCAAAGAATGTCAATGAAATAATTTTGTGTTTTCATCCCCTTAAGTAAGCCAACTGATTCTTCTCTTCACACATCACTTACTTTTTTCTAGGCAAGTAAAGTAGCCTTGAATTTTTCTAGGTCATCAAGTTCTAGTAATGTTTTTACTCTATATTCATGTATATGAAAGATGTAAAGATAAGATTTGATATTTCATTCCACATATAAGAGGTCACTTTAGCTCTCAAAAAAGTGTGTTTAGTACAATACTTGGTAACTATTTTTAATTTTATGAGATTCCTTTGTAAACAAATCATGGTTAGTTGACCCTACCTAGGAGAGTACACAATATAGATCCCCTTAAATAAGGCAATTAAATTTTCATAATTTATCCAATGTTCATTAAATTTAAAAGGAGTGGATGGTTAATTTCTACCCATAGTCAATTTTAATAGTATGGGGTTATGATCAAATGTACACAGCTTAAAAGTAGTTGCCTTATAAGCAATGATCCAGAGAATGAGAGCTTATTCTATAAAAACATAGTCCAATATTTTATAGATGTCATATGGAATGGCTCTATGATTATTCCAATTTGGATCTAGAAGGATGGGAGCATAATCCACTAGGATATTTTTTCCATGTATTTTCAAAAAATGTCATCCATAGGGTCTAATCTAGCATGAACACCCCAAACTTCAAAGTGATGTGTAGTGTAATTAATATACCTTCAAAGAATGAGATGCAAAAGTTGTAGAATACCATATTTCTAAATATCCATGTAGAAAGCCATACTATTATGTGAGGGTGTATACACATTGAGTATGTCCACCTCCAAGTTTAATTCCTTTGAGAAAAAAGTTACAAGCATGAAATTTGAATTGGTTGAGATAGTTATCATCTCTATGGATTAAATCCAACCTATAGCTGAACCTCCCAATTTTCCAATAAAGATGGCTATCAAGAAAGTCTATTCAGGAAGATGTTTATATAGATGTATCATTGCATCTAATTATGAGCACATAGTTTCATGTATTACTATAAAACTTGGATTATGACTGAACACCAAAATTTTTAGGGACTATTTCTTCTAGACCATCTCAATGACTCTAACGTTGTGAGATATAATGATCATTTAGGCGACTATTTTGGGGCTACTCTTCTAAGGGCCTTATAAATTATGAGTTGTCTACCATAGAGTAATTTATGTTATTATTCTTGTTGTGCATGTGATAGGTTTGTACATACACATCTATTTTCTATTTTTGAGGGTTGTGCAGATATTTCCAAACCTCTAATCTACTTTATATGCCTAGTCCTCTATAGGTTCTCTCTAGTTATTGATATGATCCTGTATATTCTCTTTATGGTGGTATTAGAAAGGGGGGAAAGTCATAATGGGGGATCATGTTGTGTTAGTCATTTGATCCATTTCAATATCCATCTTAAACATTTATTATAAAGGTGTATTAACATGAGCATCATCAATGCCAATGCTTGGTTCCTATGTGAGATTTGATTTAGATTATAAGTTACATTAGCTAATGTGGTCTATACCTAGGCAGTGATTATAATCGATTGTTGTTGAGAACCCTCTTCATCAAAAAAAGTTATTTACCCAACATTTTATCCATCTCATAGTGTCAGCTACTACATTTAGGGTGTTTCCTTCTACTTGAGTTGGCTAGTAAAGTTCCTCTAGGCTAGATGTGTTCTCTACCACTTGGTTTATCTAACAAAAAATAGGAAGTAAAAGATTTGATTTTTGCAATACTTGGTAGGTGAATTTGTGTTGATCCAAAGTGTGAAAGGGGGATACTAGATTTATGCATCTTTGATGGTCCTTGGTGGGTTCAAAGAAGTCTATACACTCTACTTGAATGTTATTTTCAACCTCTTTATGATACACTAGAAAATCCATGCCTTACTTTATTTCTTCACTTATATTTAGGTATTTTGATTTGAAATCTCTTTCTAAATAAGGTGTATCCTTTATCCCTGAGCCATAGGTGTTTCCAAACTTCTTATTGATGTCTATTGTATTTATCTTTTTATTCACATGAAAAGTGGTATTGAGATGACCATGTGATCAACATTGTGTAAATTTGAAGGGGACATTATTATAGTCTAGTGTTTGATTAAGTATAGAATCCCTTGAAATGATTTGAATTGTACTAGGTAGGATGTGTGATATATCCTTTTCTACATAAATGATAACAAGATTGGTTTTTTTTGGTTAGATAGGTCTGCATTAGTTTTGATGTATTTCCTAAGTGTACCCCTTATGTATTTAAAGATTAGATAGTCCTATAGTTCAATGGTAAAACCTAGAATTTTGACCTATAGGCTCAATGTGTGAATGCAATCATGGTTTGGTTTGAAACCAATGTGCCATCTAAATGTTTTGAGGGTAGCATTACACCAAAACTAGGGTCCATTTTTAATCCTCAATCTATATTCCCCAATATTAAATGAAAATGTGTTGTATCCTCTTGCTCCCCTTTTTACTATAGGAAGGTATCCCAAGAAGGTCACCTAGGTGTTTTATACCCATCAGAGGAGAGTAGGTTCTTTGTATGTTTACCCATGAAAGTATTAAATGAGTGCTTATTCAATGTAGAAAATGACCTTGTATTTATAGAGACATGGATCGATGATAACCTACAAAAGTTTTGTTCAGATCTTGATGAATTTTGTTTTTTTCCTTCTGATGTATTTCTTAGGTCATAAACTAGGGTCAGTTTCTTGAGGTTAGAGTGTGTGATCTTGTATCTTATTGTGAGGATGTTATTGATACTATTATTATGTCCTCTTCAATGGTGTAGTGGTTTATATTTATTTCCCAACCTAATATTAACATGGAGAGTGTAGAATGTGGCCCCATGTCATCCCTAGCTAATGATCCTAAAAAACATAGGGAGATGTGTTTGGTGTCTTTGAGGTAGTATCTCTGATTCATACATCCATAGTGACTAAAGGAGGCTCTTATGTGTTTGGGAAGATTGAATATGGTGTTTCTAAAGTGATAACCCTAAAATATTCATTTTCCCCTGATAATAATATCTCATCACTCCTCTCACATTATATATATATATATATATATATATATATATATATAATCTTTAGCTATGATAAAATATATTAAACAATCATATGAATATGTGCATGTGTTTTTCGGTGGATTATGTTAACTTGATAATAAGAACAAGTGGACACACACACACACACACACACACACACACACACACACAAACACACACACACACACACACACACACACACACACACACACACACACACACACACACACACAACACACACACACACACACACACACACACACACACACACACACACACACACACACACACACACACACACACACACACACACACACACACAAACACACATGTATATATGTATACATGAGATGTGAATGTATCACTTTGACATTAAAATTAGGCTTGATACATATTTGATAGGAAATTCATAACAACTATAGCTTTATACTACATAATTTATATACCATACATGAAGTTGGATTTATAGGGTCACATTGAATTATAGCTGGAATCAAATTATTTAAAATTCTACAGGATTTAAAATGTGTTTGATATACTAAAAGATATTTATAGGTGCTCATTTTTCCCTTATAGAAAGTCTTAAGGAGATAATATTTAGTTGATTTCATCTAGAGAAATAAGAATATTAGGATAATATATATGTTTATATATATACATAAATTTGGATCGTGTACCTATAGTAGTATAAGAATAATATGTGTTATGTCAATCATTTTAACAAATATGATTAATTAAATTTAGGTTTGGACATTTAGGAAATAAATTAATTGAATGGCCTAACTCAAGATAGAAAATGATCCTTATTTATGCATATATGAATATTTAAAACTATGTTTGATTTATCACTTAAGTTGTATAGAAATAAGAAAATGGATTATGTTAAATATAAACATTTAAAATAATTATATTTTTTACTTGAAATTACTTATTATAGGAACTTAGTTATGCTAGCATTTGGAGTTAATAATGTCAAAAATAGATATCAAATTACAAATCTTGAATATGAAAATGTAAAGTGATCTTCTGTGAAAGATGGATGTTATATACTATATTGTATATTTATGTGAAAATATGTGTTGTAGGTTGTAATTTTATTTTTTATATGTCTTGAAAATATTATATAAGGATATATCATCATATAATTTCTTATGATAATGGATGATTGGAATAGGTAGTTAATTCCTTGTAATGCATAAACCTATCATATAATATCATTAGATTACTTGAGATTCATTAGAGAGAGTATGTGTATGTGTAAATGACATAGATCCATGAGATATATGAAATATATAATGAAAAAAACTTTGTCCAAAGTAATGTTATAGTTGAAACACTGTCATTCTAAAATCTTTCTAGTTTACATGCGTATGTGTGATTTCATATTAGATAGAGGATTGTTTTATATGGTTTATATGATTACTATATGTATTATTTATTTTACTACACACAGGTTCTAGTTTAATTCTTGGTATCCACACTAATTTTATATATTCCTCTATGAAGGGAAGGGCCATTACTAGTGGGTAGGTGTATAAGAGACCAATGGTCTATGATTGGAAGAAAAGTGTCCTGATGATGTTCTCCCTCTCTTTAGCTAATAAACCATTTTGGAACATATTTATGGCTATTTTACTGATTATTGAAGTATCTTATGAAGCTCAATTGTTCTACTATACTTCTAATCATGTGTTACTATGATATTCAATGATAAAATGTAACAATTGTACATTCGATATTATTATTACTAAATAAAAAATGGTTGGATACTTGTACATGATTTTGAATGTTAAAATAGCTAAGGTTATATATATATATGATCAGATATAAGAATGAATAAATTCAATGTACTATTTTCCCCTTCAATATTCATATGCATTATGAGATTAATTTTATCTTATACACTTTTAAATATTGTTTGAAATCTAAATAGATCAAAATTAACTTGTGGGTTAGTTGTATTTTATACACATACTAATTTAGATGTATTACACTGTCAAATAGTAAATCATTATGTTAATTAATAAAAATGATTAAATGTAAAGTATGTTTAAAAATTTTATGTGTCTTTTAACCTAATGGGATAGTAACATGTGGTATTGGAGCATATGTTCAAATTATTAGACCTAATGAGTCCACTAGGTTAAGTTATTTCTCCTATTTTTAGTAAGGAGAATGTTACAAGGTAGATCAAATGTTGAGGGGAACTATAATGAGATTACTCAAGCTGATCCAAATTAGATAAAAATTTAACAAGCTACAAAACTTGATCAAACACTCGATGTCATTAATGAAACAAGATATAGATTAATAATCCTAGACAAATAATTTCATGGTTATGGTGAGGAAGATGAACATGAAGCACTTGAGGAACATCTAGATGGTTCAGAAGATCCTCAAGATTAGGGGAATGCTAAGGAAAAACAAGTAACAAGAGCTTAGGTAGCTTCAAAAATTACATGAGACTTGAATAAAGTGAATCCACCCAAGTTTGATGGTATAATTTTATAATATGGAGTTGAAGCCTGGCTTACAAATATGAAAAAATATTATGAGATTTAGAATTATTATGAGGTTACATAAACAGATGAAGTGGATGTTTATGGGATACTCGCCATGGACCATGTATTTGAAAAAGTAATTAATTAGGAATAAAAGTTGAAATCACTTGCTTAGGTGAGATAAAAATTCAAAAATAAGTTTGAAGTCCCAAAAACAACTTTTAAGAGAAAGATATGGAAATGGAATGGGAATTACAAGAATAGATTCAATAGTCACAATGTGATGTTTAATAATACTTTAGGAAATAAGAAACCTTGAAATATTTTCACATAAGGATTTCAGGGAGGAAAATAATCTAAGAGGAAGGGAGCACATAGTGGATGATTTTCATGTGGTGGAGGCCATTATGCTAACAATTATCCTCAGTGGAAGATAGATGGTAAAAATAAGAATTCATCTACCTCTTCATCATAATAAGGAACCTTCAAATAGTGAATCCACATAGTAGTTGACAATAATCAAGATTAATTTCAAGATTCTCCTATTAAATTATTAGGCACCTTGTTTTTACATCCTATTTCCATTTTTATAGATACACGAGCCATTGAATGTTTTCTCTCTCCTAAAATTTTAAGTAAATTATCTAGGAAAGATAGTTTTATGGTAAATGCTTGGTTAGTTTGGTATGATAATGAATTTAAGGTCAAAGTTGACAAGTGTATTATATATGTTGAGGTGAAGTTTCTATAATTCACCAAGATATTTGATCTATATGCAACACCAATGGGATCATATGACATGATCCTAGGAGTGAATTGATCTTTAAACACAAACTAAAGGTTGACTATTTTCTAAAGAAAGTTTAATGCTTAGATGATTTGGGAAATTAAACCCAAATATAGGAAGAAAAAATAGCATTAAAACTAAGGCAAATGTCAACCATTAAATTGAAAAAGGATTAGTGAAAGGGATGTCAAGTATTCTTGGTCAAAGTCAATGAAATTGAAGAAACCAAGGAACCTTATATTGAAGATAACCCCTTTAAACAAGAGTTTCAAGATGTCTTTTTAGAAGAGTAGCTAGTTTTACCCTCAAAAATGGAATTTGACTTCACTATTTATATTATTCTAATATTCATCCTTAATATAAGGCTACTTGTAAAATGGAAACAACTGAGTTGGTTGAGTTAAAATCCTAGCTTCATGATATGTTATCCAAAGGTTATTGTGGGGTGCACCAGTGGTTTTTATGAATAATAAGGATATAACCATTCACCTATGCATAGAATATAAGATATTTAACAAATAAACCATTAATAATAGGTATCCCCTACCCCACATTGATGATATTTTTGGTCAAATGTGTGGTGCAAAAATATTTTCCAAGATTAACCTTTGATATTTGTACCATAAATTAAGGATAAAAGAGGAAGACATTTGAAAAATAGATTTCAAGACTAGATAATGACACCATGAGTTCATAGTGATTCTTTTTAGGATAATTAATATTCCATAAAAATTCATGAATCACTTGAATAGTGTGTTCATGGATTGCCTTGATCATTTGTTCTAGTTTTTCTTGACAACATCCTTATCTACTCAAAAAATTAAGAGGACCATACCAAGACATTGTGTTTGGTTTTACAATGGTTACAAAAACACAAACTCTATGGGACTTTATCTAAGTGTGAATTATTTCATAGATGAGTATAATAATTAGAACATATTATATCTAAAGAAATAACTTAAGTGGATACAACTAAGATTATATCCATCATTTACTGGACAACACTTATGAATGTGCATGGGGTGTGTAGATTTATGGATTTAATAGGATATTATAGGAATTTTTTACAAAATATTTTTAAGAAATAAAATTTGGTCACTTCTCTTTAGTTGAAAGAAAAATATTTTGTTTGGTCATATAAACGTGAATAATCCTTTCAAATTCTAAAAAAGAAGCTTACTTTAGAACTAGTGTTGTGGATTTCAAATCCAAATAAACATTTTTTAGTGAGAATTGATGCTTCTAGGCATGGTTTAGGAGTTATTATACATTATGGTTTATTTTTTTCTTATGAATAAAGTAAATTTAATCCATATGAGGTGAACTATGTGCCATATGACTTAGAGTTATATTCCATAGTGCATTCTTTACAAGTATGGAGGCATTACTTTTTTGGAAAACCATTTAATTTCAAAATAAATAACTTGGGAATCAAGCATATATTTACCCAACCCAGCCTTAATTATCATCAAATATGATGGATAGAATTATTTTTAGACTAAAATTTTGATATTATCTACATTAAGGGCAAAGAAAATAGAGTTCCATATGCCCTTAGTCATAAAAGTTACATTACAGCTTTGGATACTATTAGGAGTACCTTTCAAGACCTAGTAATAAAGTTCTCACAAGGAGATGATTTATATAAGTAGTTAAATTAAATAAATCACTATAATATAATTTATAAGAACTTATATATAAAGGATTACAACTTAAAAATGATGGAATTTTGAGATATAATAGAAGAATCTAGTGCCTGATAAGAAAAATCTAAGGGGTATTGTACTTAGAGAGTTGCACAATACTCCATAAGTAGGACATTATAGTGTGACTAAGATTTTAATATATTTAAGAACATTTTATTAATTTAAAGGAATAAATAAATATGAGTTTGAATTTTTATCTATATTCTTGGAATGATAGTGAGTCAATTATAAACACATGCATCCTTATGGATTGTTGTACCCATATTCCATCCCAGAATAGAAATGAAAAGTCATTAGCATGTAATTTATGCAAGGTTTGACTCTATCAAGGAATCATAATAATATGATATTGGTGGTTATATATAAACTCACCAAAGTAGCACACTTTATTCTAGGTAATTTGATAGATGATGCACTAATGCTTGCCAAGAGGTTCATAAAAGAAGTATATAGATTGCATGCATTTCTAAAAAATATTATTTTAGATAAGGACCCTAAGATGACCTCAATGTTTAAAAAAATATTAATTCATCCTTGGGTACATACATTTAATTTAGTATAACACACCATTTAAAAATTGATGGACAAATAGAGAGAGTGAATCAGTTATTGGAGGATCTTTTGAGAATGTATTATATGGACCAACAACAAAAATGGGAAAATTAGATACCTTCAGTTAAATTTACTTATAAATTGGTTCAATCATTAGTAAATATGGATAATTTGGAAGAAATATATGGTATGAGGTGTATAACACTAATTAATTGGGATAACGTATAACATAGATTGGTTTTTTGCCCTGATATGCTTGTTGAAATGCAAGATTAGGTGATATGAATAATAACTATGCTGATTTAAAAAAGACAAGGAAATTATCAATTGGGGATAAGGTTTTATGAGATTCAAAACCCAAAAGAGTGCCATAAATGTTGGTAAGTCATCAAAATTATCACCAAGATATTTAGGACCTTTTGATGTTCTAGAAGTGATAAATATTATAGTGTATAGACTTGCTTTACTACCAGCTTTAGCACAAATTCCTAATGTTTTCATGTAGTTTATCTTAAGAAACATATAACTAATCCTTCACATGATTTTTAATGGAATTTATTATATGTTCTATATCTATGGGTGGTCATATTAGAACTAATCATAATAATTTATACTAACAAGCGTAGCTTACATAACTATTGACCATTTTGGTCCTATAGGCCAAAATGGGTCTCCTTTCTTTCCCTACTATTCTAAGCCATCAATATTGGATGTATTCCCATTACTGAAATTGTGCCATTTCCCTTTGTAGTAGACCTATTTTATAAAGGGCTAAGTTACTTGAACTTTGTAGATGTTTTGGGTTGATCTGAAGGTTTTTTCACTTTGGGCAGTTGATTTGCACAAGCCTTTCAACAAAGGAATGGGCCAATTTCAAAGGATATGAGTCTTTTGGTAGGCTTCAAAGGAAAAAGTGACCTTATAGAGGGTAGTTAGGTTACAAATTAGACCATTCTAGTAGGTTATGGTGGGCAATTATGGAGCCAAAGGTGCCCTTGCAGAGGGTAGAGAGCACCTTCAGGAAAATGACAATGCCAAAGGGAAAGTTTCCTTTAGAAAATAGATCAAGGCAAAGGATTTATTTAGGAAATTTATTTGAAGAAAATCCATAGCAAAAAGGAAAAGGTCCTTTAGACAAAATTATTGAAGGAAAATATAAGTAAGGGATGAAAGTGGATTCCTTCAAACAAAAGCCTGAAGGAATTCCTTCAGACTTTTTGTCTGAAGGAATTTGTCTAAAAATATAACCCAAAAAAAAGAAAGGGCCAAGGCATGAAGAAATATTTCCTTTGAACAAAATTTCCAAAGGAATTGCTTCAAAAATTTTCTAAATAAATTAAGAATACCAAGGCAGCACAAAAGAACCCAAAGGGCAAGTGCCCTTATGGGGGACTCTCAGCTACCAAAAAGGGGACCTTTTCCAAGTTCTGAAGGGACACCTTCCCTTCAGGAAGGAAGAAATTGCAAATGGCTGATTCACTTGCAAAAGGCTAAAGGTTTAGTTGTGGAAATCCAAAGAAATTACCAAAGGGGTGATGGGCCCTTAGACATCAAATTCAAGGCAACAAACTAGCCATTGGCTTTTAAATGGCGATGGGCCTGCAAATGTCAAATTTATGATGATGAAATTGCTGTTTATTTTTCAAATAGAAATGGGCCCATAGATGTCAATTTTTTATGGGATGCATTGGCCATTAAGGAGAATCCAAAGGACTGATGCCTTCACAATAAGTGGTTGAAGGCTCATGGTGCAGAATCGAGTAAACTCAGTGACCCATTGATAAAGGAGGCTGAGGAGCCAACAAAAGATGAGAGTAGCCTGAGAGCTCAAAATTTATAGAAAGGGACAAGGAATAACAAGTAAAGAGGGAAAAAATTAGTGAAAGCATGACCACACACACATAAGTTAAGCATATAAAATAACATAAAAGCCCAGGTGGTAAAAGAAGTGTTGGCATAGGAAGTTATTGTAGTGACCCATGCTTTTATAGTAACACTTAATATGACCCATGATTTTGTAGTGATATTAATATAGATTAAGCACCAAAGTCAAGACCTATAACACCCATAGAATGGTTATTTTAGGCCACTTCTATAAGGATGATATCAACATGAGTGATTTCTTCTTTCCAATATATTCAATGCAACATGGGCCACTTGTTCAAAGAGGCACCATAGTCTTATTTTTCATGTTATATATTGTAACCTCTCAAGTTGAGAAGGATATCTCTCATTTTTTAAGGTGAATCCCTACCAAAATTCACCTTTGATCAATAAGAATCTATTTTACCTCTATCTAACTAGTTATGCTTTTGAGCATGTCTATGTATCAATCCTGAGTTCAGTCATTTTAGCTTGATGATTTCACAAATTGACACCAGCACACCTAGTGTAGACAAAGCACCATTTTTTTAGGTTAACAAGAAGTGTTGCATCTATAGCATAGAGATAGAAAAGGGTTATTAGATAGTGTGTTTTCTACAACACCTGTGGTAAGTTCATTTTGTGTGTCTTCATTAAGCCCATTTTTAAAGCTCCCTATAGTCTAGTCTTTTCACTAGATAAAGTGTATGTCCACCCTCTTCTAGTCTAAAGTGTGAATAAATGAGTAGATAAAAATCATTTGGTGCATCACCACTTAGATTAGTTTATGTTTTGGTTGTATCTTTCTCCCTTTTCACCCCTCCCATTATTATTATTATTATTATTATTATTATTATTATTATTATTAGTAAAAGACTTTAGAGATGCATCAAAGGGAGATAGCCCTTATTTAGAGATTCTCCCCTCAATTTTTTTAGACCCACAAAAAGAAGGGAGTCTCCATTGTACCACGTGGAAGAGAGAAGCTCAACCTTCTTTCAAGGATGAAATCCACAGTGTCAGTAGTTTTTGGCACACCTAGTGGGACTCATTTTAATGCTCAAAAAAGTTCTAGGATTTGTGTTGGTCCTATTATAGCAAGAATGAACCACTAATCCATCATCTAAATTTTAATCAAGTGATTGTGGGATAGTTTGTGCAAAGAGTTGAAGGATTTTTTAGTGTGTTCTTCAACTAATCAATCTTTAGAGGCATTTCAACCTACACCAATGGTGACTTCGAGTTGAATCAACTAGTTAAGCAGTCCTAGTGCCATCAAGAAATCACATTTTTGGTATGTATAATCCCATTACTCAATAGCATGGACCTTGTTTTCCTTCATATAACTTTGATCAAGCTCAGGTTGTTCATGGAATCACCTCAAGTATCTCTCTTGATTGCCGTTCACCTAGTGTAAAGAAAGTAACGCTAGAATTTGAGAAACAAGTGATGGAGATAAATAGATTAGAGGAGTAGCATAGATATAAACAAGAGCTTATGTACAAAGAGGAGTGCTTGTTGAGGCAAGCTCAAGCCTTGTAATCCATGAAGGAGGAAGTAGCGAAATGGAAGATTCCATCCATTCAAGGTAATCAGCCCTATGCAACTTGTCTTATTCCAAAACAACCCCCTCCTATTCTAAAGAAAACCCCCTCTTGTGCATCAAATCATTTCTACCAAATAACACTTGCTCACTCTAGCTCATTTGATGTAATAACCAATCTTGATCTTAATCCCACCTAGATTTCTAACATCAAAGGTCACTAGAGCAACCTCTCATGGAGACTAACCTTCTCAATTCTTTATAATGTGGACCCTCTTTTGATGAGAATCACCCAATATCTTCTGGAAAGCAACACATCACTGTTAAAGCAACTCTTCCTATGTATGAGCAGACCCTTCACAATCTCCCTCAACCTCCTCAAATCATTCAGCATAGGAGTACCTATCATGAACTAGCTTCGGGCCTTGAAGAGGATAAAGTTGTTTCCTATTCACAAGAGAAAAGTTCCAATCCCAAGGTCATGAGTTGGAAGCAAACAATAGAATCATGTAGTAGGAAAAAAGAGAAGGAGAGGCATATTCATTTTGATAGAATACTTGAAAAAGATGAAGCTAATCTTACTCATCATGATGATGCTTTTGACCTCTAAGAAAGGCTCTTCCAAGAGAATATAGCCAATAAATTGTAGAATTGGAGTCCAAAATGAGGTTCCTCAACCAAGGTGTGATGGATGGTTCAGATTAAGTAGAAAATCCTACATTTGAACACACCCCATCTACACCTCTCCAAGAGAGATATCAAGCCACATCTAATGTGGATGAAGTGTTGGCCAAATGGAAGGAGGAGAATCATTTGATTCTAGCTTAGGGTTTGCCTCCTCTTCCACATGACTTTAACCATCAACCTTCCACTTCATCCCTTCTCAAAGAGGAACCTTTTTTGAAAGAGGCAAGTGAATAAGAGAGGATCCAATTCATGGATGATCAAGAAGCTCTCATGGATGTCAATGAGGATGAAACCATCATGGATGTTCCTTTTGAAGACATCATCAACAATGGAGAAGACACAGGTCATGCATACATGCAGATGTTCTAGCAATATGAAGAAGAAGTTGACAAACCTTATTTGTCAACAATAGATGATGATGAAAGTAATCATGGTGATCTCTCTCCTCCCTTATTTGATAAACTTCATTATTACTTTGATGAAGATAATGTCCATGCCATGGAATCTATGTTGAAGGAGGATTAGGAACATGTCTGAGAATAACTAGAGACTCTAGTCTTTAAGCAAGAAAAGGAGAGGCCTATCCATCTTGATGAAATATTTGAAGAAGAGAGCCTTGAGCAAGAAGGTGATGTTCTATGGGATGAGAAAGTAGTTTATGATCTCATTTTAGACATCACAATAGTCACCCTTCTTCAAGAAAGCCATGAGGAAGTAGAAGATAAATTTGACAGTCTCTTCAATGAGGCAAAAGGGAACAAGTCAATCCATGATACATATCAAGGGAGATATGAGCTAGATGATCCCTATGGTGATGAGCCAATAGCCATTAACTTCTTGGTGATATACACTAGCATGAAGGGCCACATGAGGCAAGCTTCCAAGAGAAAGATGAATACATATATGCTGGAAGCATGTTTGACCTAGATTCATTTGGATACAAGCCAATTAAGGTGGCAGACAAGAAGAGAAAGTCACCAAGTCTCCTTTCCATTCAACCACTTGTCTAGCACCATAAGTTTTCTTGCCATCAAGGAGACTTAAGAAGTTTTCCCTTTGATCTAGGAGGGAGGAGAATATAATTTGTTAGCTATACATAGTAGTTTGCTTTCAGTTTTTTTCCCCTATTTTCCTTAAGTGTTGTTTGCATAGGTGTAGTGTTTTTTAGCCTTTGTTGTGTGTGTTTTCCTTTATGTTTGAGGTAAATTTTTTTTGGTTCATAGGTATTTAGAAGGTTGTTTCTAACTCTTTCAAGTTGCATCTTGACTCCATGCCCAATGGACATTGAGGCTACCAGTCTTTTTAAGCATAACAGGCATGCTTCCCCTAGGAATCACCAAATTTGTTGACCATTTTGGTCCTCCAGGCCAAAATGGGTCTCCTTTCTTTCCCTACTATTCTAAGCCATCAATCTTGGATGTATTCTCCTTAATAAAATTATTCCATTTCCCTTTGTAGTAGACATATTCTGTAAAGGGCCAAGTGACTTGAGCTTTGTAGATGTTTTGGGTTGATCTGGAGGTTTTTTTGCTTTGGGAAGTTGATTTTCACAAGCCTTTTAGCAAAGGAATGGGCCGATTTCAAAGGATATGAGTCTTTCAATAAGCTTCAAAGGACAAAGTGTCCTTGCAGAGGGTAGTCAAGTTACAAACTAGACCATTCCAGTTGACTGTAGAGGGCAATTATGGACCCAAAGGTGCCCTTATGGAGGAAAGAGAGCACCTTCAATAAAATGATAAGGCCAATGGGAAAGTTTCCTTCAGAAAAGAGATCAAGTCAAAGGATTTCTTTGAACTTTTTGTCTAAAGGAAACAATGACAAAAAGGAAACGGCCCTTCAGATAAAATGTCTGAAGGAAAATACAAGGGATAAAGGTGAATTCCTTTAGACTTTTTGTCCAAAGGAATTTGTTCAAAGAAAAAGACCCAAAAGAAAGAAAGGGCCAAGTCATGAAGAAAGATTTCCTTCAAATAAAATGTCTAAAGGAATTACTTCAAAATTTGTTTGAAGGAATTAGGAAGACCAAGGCAGCCTGAAGGAACCCAAAGGGCAAGTGCCCTTGTAGGGGGCTCTCAGTTGCCAAAAAGGGGACCTTTTCCAAGCTCTGAAAGGACACCTTCCCTTTAGGAAGATAGAAATTACAAAGGGATAATTCAATTGCAAAAGGCCAAAGGTTCAGTTGTAGAAATTTGAAGAAATTTCTAAAGGGGTGATGGGCCCAAAGATGTCAAATTCAAGGTAGAAAAATAGCCATTAGATTTCAAATGGTGATAGGCCTACACACATCAAATTTATGATGATGAAATAGCCATCTAGTTTTCAAATAAAGATGGGCTCGTATACATCAATTTTTGATGGGATGTGTCAGCCATTGAGGAGAAGCCAAAGGACTAATACCTTCATGATAAGTAGCTGAAGGGTCATGGCATAGACTAAAGTAAACTCAATGACCCACTGAAAAGGGATCCCAAGGATCCAATAAAAGATGAGAGGAGTATCTCGAGATCTCAAAATTTCCAGAAAGAGACAAGGAATAGCAAGGAAAGAGAGAACAAAATAGTGAAAGTGTGACCACACACACATAAGTCAAGCATAGAAAAGAATAGAATAGCCCAGGTGGCAAAAGAAGCATCAACATAGGAAGTTGTTGCAACAACCCATGCTTTTGCAGTAACACTTAATATGACCCATGATTTTATAGTGATATTAATATGGGTTAAGGACCAAAGTCAAGACCTATGACACCCACAACATGGTTATTTTATGCCACTTCTAGAAGGATGATATCAGGACGAGTGATTTCCTCTTTCCAATGAATTCAACGTAGCATGGACCACTTGTTCAAAGAGGTGCCATAGTCTTATTTTTCATGATATATATTTTAACCTCTCAAGTTGAGAAGGATATCTCTCATTTTGTAAGGTGAAGCCCTACCAAAATTCACCTTTGATCAATAAGAATCTATTTTACCTCTATATGATTGGTTATGCTTTTGAGTGTGTCTATGTATCAATGTTATGTTCAATAATTTTAACTTGATTCTTTCACAAATTAACACCAACACACCTAGTGTAGACAAATCACCATTTCTATAGGTTAACAGGAAGTGCTACATCTGGAGCACATAGATAGAAAAGGGTTATCAGACTATTTTTTCTACAGTGCCTATGGTAAGTTCATTTTCTATGTGTCTTTATTAAGCCCATTATTAAAGCTCCCTATAGTCTGGTCTTTTCACTATATAAAGTGTATGTCCACCCTCTTCTAGTCCAAAGTGTGAATAACTGAATAGATCAAAATCATTTGGTTCATCACCAATTAGATTAGTTTCTATTTTGGTTGTATCTTTCTCCCTTTTCACCCCCCCCATTGTTAGGAGTAGTAATAAAAGACTTCAGAGATGCATCAAAGGGAGCTAGACCTTATCAAGAGATTCTCCCCTTAGTTTTGCCAGACCCATAACAAGAGGGGAGTCTCCATTGTGCCACATGGAAGAGAGAAGCTCAACATTCTTTCAAGGGTGCAATCCATAGTGTCAATAATAACATGGAAGTATCACAATGCAAGGTCTAGTGTAAACAATATTTTGAAGATAGTTTCACATGGGAGAATTATAAGGAATTCTATAGATTATTTTGTCATCTATTTGAAATTTTTTTATGTTTAACATTATTATTTATTTTCATAACTTTTGTTTTAAATAAAATTCATTGGGATGATGACCTATCTTAAGGGGGAAGGATGTTACATTCCATCCTACTCTTTGAAAACTACATTAAGGAAGTAAAACTAATGATTAGTATTTTATGACTTTGATGTTATATCTAGAAATGTATGCCATGTAATTTATAATTTTTCTATTTAATTTCATGGTTAGTTATGATTAGAGGACATATTCATGTGCATATGATATACTATATTATTGAGTATTAGAATCTTATGTGGATATTGTAGACAACCCAAGTTGTACCCTGTGAAGGAGTGTGTTTAATTATTCTTCAAACCTAGCATAATATGGTAATGGCATAAAGGCTATGAGTGACCTTATAACTAGACTAGACCTATAGATTATGGGTCTAGTCCCCTGGTACATCAATTATGGCTCAATTTACTAAAATCGAATAATTTTAGGGTGAAAAGGGATAAAAAGTATAGAAAATAAACCTAATATAATATATGGTGATGCACCAATGTAAACATGCATCCACTCAAATTGGAATTCAACAAACACTAGTAAGAAATGTAAATCACTAAATCTTACAACTCTATGGACTCCTATGCAAAAGTATTTCACATAAAGGTTTCACTAAGTGATGAAAAGATGAGGGTAATGATGGAATACCTGATTCAAGGCACTTACCAATCAATATCTCCACTCCAAGCTCAACCACTCAACATTAAAACATTTTATGTGACCTACATAATATCATCTACTAGTAACTAGGTGAGATTAGGACCTATAAAGGGATAAAGACTATCACATGTGAAAATCATACTAATAAAACACACTAAACCTATATGAAAGAGTCTAATATAGTCATTTATATTAACTTATGAGGGTAAAAAATGTCAATCTTGGCAAAGTCTCCTCATCTTAAGATAGGGATACAAATCAATGCCTTAAGGCCTAAATATATAGTAGAATGGGAAGAGAGAGAGAGAGAGAGAGAGAGAGAGAGAGAGAGAGAGAGAGAGAGAGAGAGAGAGAGAGAGAGAGAGAGAGAGAGAGAGAGAGAGAGAGAGAGAGAGAGAGAGAGAGCCCCAAACTAGGAAATGTGTCATTGATTTAGTAATTCTCAAAATGTCATTGATTTAGTCATTCTCAAAATGTTACATAGTATTATTTGATTAATTTCTCATCCATACTTGGAAAAAATGGCATACAGGTTGAGGAAGGCTTTTTTGGAAGCATAAAAAAGTCATGAGCATTCATATTTGATTTTTGATAAACACATCCTCATAAGTCTTTACTTGCACACCCTTATATCCTTGGCCCAAAAAAGTCTTCCTTGAAAATATGTCTTCATATATGAGAGTAGGTGATCATGACTTGATAAATTCTTCATTTGAAACCTTCTCCATATCATTAATGAGGTTTTCTCACCTTTTTTGGGTTGTCAGATCTCTTTTAGTGCTTGTTGGACTTATTCCACACCCTAGGTGTTGGAAGGAAAGAAAGTATTTTTGGAGTACTTATAACTTTTAAAACCTTGAATATTTCTCCAATAAACTCTAACTTGTTCTTATCTTCAAAATGGCATGGAAGGTGAGGAAGAAACTTGTAAATCTTTTGTGCCTCAATTTGGTTGTTTTGACTACTTAGCTCCTTCATAAGTAAAGAGGCTTAGGAAAGATAAATTGAGTTTTACATTAGACCAAGAAAAATTACAAAATGTATGTCTTCTTAACATGACATTAGACCTAAAAAAATGCCTTTGAAGACATAAAGTAGTCTAAAAGATTCAAATTAGCTCATTGTTCTTGCTAATGTACCCCTTGCTTATAACCCTAAAAACCTAAAAAGATCTTTGTATAGAATATTTTAAGGACAAAATTGAAAAATTTGGCACATTTTTTAGTACCATGTATCACCTTATATATTCAAATAAAATTTTATGATCAGAATCCAAGTATAAGTACTCCTTTTCCTTCATTTTCTTCTCTAATTAGGCCTAAAGAGAGGTCAAGTTTCAGTTTTAACTCTCAGAAGTCATTCCCACTACTATTAATAGTTCATACACATTTTATATGTAACAAAAAATTATTATACATGTATTATAAGTTTTGGTTACCCCTCCATGTACTTATGGTACACTGATCAAGGTAATTAAGGTTATGACCTTGTCTCTCCTTACTAGACCTCAATGTCTCTTGGACTAAAAAATGAGTGTTGATGATAAAATAAAGTGTTTTGAGACCATATTCATTAATTTTTACTTCCATAAATATCCATTCATGAGTTTTGATAACTTTTTTCATGCCTTTAGAGCTCAAGTGGATCTCTAGTCTTATAGTTGCCCTTGCCCAAGGAGTGGGCAATGTCTGAGACAAAAAAATGGATATGTCAACTATTGGTATGAAATAAGAGATACCATGGAAACTTAAATAAACTAATTACCACAAAATTTACCAAATTTAAAATCTTGATCATGCCTATAAAGGCCTTAACCCATCGATTTTGTCAGACTAGCTATAAGACTACTTACGTGCAAAAAGCCTAGGAAATCTATTTTGGGCCGAAATACCATATAAGTGAATTTAACATCAAATGGAATTATTTATAATTTTTCATTAACCTTCATAAAATAACTCATGATGATTATACATCATCACTTACATCTCAATAGGTCCTAAAACTTCATATCTCACACTGAGTGTTTGTTTGCTAACAAGCATTATTGACCCTAGAGGTTAGTAGAATGAGTTTGTCATCCATTTTTACACTATTAAACTAGATTAATAACTTAATGGAGATCATAATTAATTAATACATACTCTCCTTCAAAATTCAACATGCCAACTTAGTGAAAACATGCTCCTCATACTTAGTTTGTAAGTAGGCTAGTAGCTCTCCAAAAGGGATTGTATTCTTTGATTGTATATGTTTGACTAAATTCTTGTGTTTAGTATTAAATATAACATAAATAATATTATTATATTATCATTATATTTATTTAAGTATCAAAATGAGTTAAATAACCTTTAAACATCACCTGCCACCTCTACTTTCCTTCTCTCAGGCTTACAACTAACTCATCTTTACTTGTATCTTGTAGGTTATCTTAGAGTATTTGACTATCTGTAGGTGCTTAATTTTAGGTCCCTATCATTCACACAAATATCCTATCATAACTATATGAACATGGTTGTTGTCATAACTATATTTAAAACCGTTAATAACCATTGTCAACACTTTTTACCACCTCTCTCATTACTCCTCAAGTACACAGTATTATAGGTGGGTTATAGATGGTTGTTTAGGTTCATATGGACTATAAAAATAGGTTAGATTATCTAGATTCATCATGATACATTTTAAATATAAACTAAGTCATATTTTACCATTCATATTCATCCCATAATTCTATTACAACCTCTTTGATGCAATATACATGAAGGTCAAGTCTCATATAGACTTGATTGTAGGTCTATTAGGAGTAATTTGTATGGATTGTAGGTGAATATTAGGTGCTAAAGAAATTAAGAATGCAATTTAAAAGATGTAAGAACTTTTAATACATTATGAGATCATTAAAAATCCCTTCAAATGTCTCTTCCTACTCAAACCTCTTCATTCCACCTCAAGCCTACTTACTAATATAACTTGGCTATAGATGTCCATTTTGCACTCTTAGCTAGGTGAGAGGTTGTTTCCTCTATATAGGAATCCTTAAATTTTATAAGTTACTATTAACTTGAGAGGATCCTCATTAGCTTTACTATATCCACTATTAATTCTTTCTTAAGGTTAAATCTTTTTTTTCATTCAACCATTCGAATATTAAGAAAAATTAACCCTATTGTATGGACTGAGACAATCCAAATATGGCACATGAGGTGAATACCTTGGTAAGGGTTCATGATTGTTATCAAACATTTGAACATTTATTTAGGATAACTTAAAAGTCTTCCTCCACTCACTACTTTTAACTTCAAGATACTCCTCAACCACACTTTAAACTTTCTTCTTAATGCTATTGTAGGTGGTCATTAGACCCCTATACATATTGAGAAGATATGGGGAACTAGTATCAAGATACAAAATATACCTAAGACCCTCATTAATCCTTTATTTTTAACACTTATCTTGGAAAGAGACTAGTCTTATCATGAGGATGATTGGGTGGATTGGAAACAAGTAACTTATGTTACCTTAAACTTTATGAAACTACCTTAAAGACTACTAATAAGGGAAACCTAATTATTATTTAACTATTAACTTACCCCTTGTGCTGAGTTCCATACTTTTAATATGTGAGTGGTTTATAATAACACTTATACATTGAGTCTTTAGGGTTTGATCATGTTTTAAGCTGATGCATCCTCATTATCCTACACTAAGGCCTATTTACTCCATTAGCCACCTATAGGTGACTATTTTTGGGTCACTTGACTATGTATTCATTGCAAGCCTAAGTGAGCTTGAGCACTTACATTGATTTTTGGCTCAATGGTATAGGTTTGGCCATTGTATTCATTCTACTAAACTTTAAAGAGCTTAATAACCATATATACTATAGCTCCAAGAATTTTAATGGAACCACCAATGTTTGGTAGGGTGTAAAAGAAAACCACTAAGAGGATAGAAGGCTTATGGGTTCTATGGGCTATAAGAGGTCTATAGTGGCTATTCTATTTGTTGGCTTGCACCAAGCTATAGATAGACTTGTAAACGAGGTTGGGGATAACACTAACAAGTACACCAAGTACATAATCACCTCTATCAAATCCAACCATAGTAAAATAAGTAGCTAAGACTAGACTATTAGCTACATAAAAAATGTGAAAACAATAATAACAAATGGAAAGAGATAATATATACACATAATATTTTCAAACTTTTATTGATTACTAACACTTTGTATCTTATAGGAACCTATTGAGTCTTAATCTCTCTAAGTACATGCCTTAAGGGGTACATCAACAAAGGGGTGGGAATACCATCAGTACTTTGCAAGATTGTTGTTCCTCTTTCCACTTGCCATACACACACTAGCCTCTTGAAACCATTATACCTAAGCTTATTCTTCTTATTTATACATATTCCTATCACTTGATATGTTTTATCCTTTATTTGTTGCCTTAGCACCCTTTTGATCTCTTAGTTTTGGTAGGTTGACTAGGTCAAACTAGCACAATCTAGGGACTTTTTCTCTCTTTTGGTTTGTTGGCCTCTCAGTTGACCTAACACAAACCTAGCGAGTTAGACCAAAAAACGTGTTAGGTCGATTGGGTTAACCTAACATAGCTGATGTTCCGAAATGATTTTAGGGTAAGATACTAATATATATACAAGGTAATTTACCACCATTTCATAAGAGAAAATAATTAATCAGATAAGTACAAATGAAAATATGGCTATTGACTGTTCTACTTGGGAAATAAGGTTTTAGGGTTCAATACTTTCTTTGGAATTCTGATCTCATCTTGTGGATAAGTATTTTGGATGCTTAGGTAGGTTGTGTAGCCTAGAACTAATTTATCTTAGTTATCCTTACATGCCATGAAAATATCTTACAAATAACCTTGGCCAAGGGGGAGATTGAGGCTTGGTGGGTTCATCTTCAAAGGTAAGTATTCCTAACTTTATTCCTCCTTTGTAAGAGTAGATAGATAGTGAATTTATATTCTTCTCTTTCATGTATTAGGATTCCATATACATTAACATGAGTAAATGTCTCCTATACATGTTTATTTTAGCTTTTTATTTATTTATTTTTCTAACCCCCACTTTGTGCCACAAGATTTGGTGCACACTAGATTAGATTTAATTTTATTATTAGTAGATTAGTGAAATATTAAATCATAAGACTCTTTTAGGGTTGTTGTGTGATTTTGGTATGTTGTAGGCTTTGGAACCCTACCTCACATGGTGTGTTGTGATAGGTGATCCCCTAATTAGGTCTATCAAATCTTCACATTGGTCATGCTCCCACTTAAAAAATGTATGCTCCCTAATCAAAAGTGTAGGTGTGATTTATCCCATCCAATCCAAGATTGATTTATGGACATGATGCATTTTTCATTGCATACATTCTGATGAACCCAATGTGAATCAAATCCTTCAAGGATTTCTTTCACTTATTTAATTTATATTTATCATTATTTTTATCATATCTTTACTATGTTGTGTTGACCCTGTCAACCTAGTTATTTATCTCTATGCCCAATTTTGTAGGAATAGGTAACTAACTCAACCAGATTGACCTAGTATAGGTTTTCAAAACTTGTAGACTTCTATTCATATAATTGGATTGACTAACTCAACTTATTACAATTTTTTTTATGTTTATAGACTTCTTTGTCTATCTTACTAGGTTGACCAGGTTGACCTAGTGCATTTTCAAGACTTTTCAATAGGTTCTTGTATCGCTTGATTGACTAGCTCAACCCAGTTTACACGTTTTTTCTAGTTTTCTCTAAGGTCTCATATCAACAACATTCTCCTTTTCATCTTTGATCCACCAAGGTCAATTTATAATTATCTATATCTTTCTTTTTTTGTACTTTCCTTTCAAGTTTATAGTCTTCAAAACTACATAGTCAACTAGGTCAACCCTATGGACCTAGTTCTATGTTCTATTTTTTTTGAAATAACTAGGTTAACCTGACTGACCTAGTTTACTTTGAGACATTGATTTCATATTGTAGGTTTGACCTTGTTGACCATGTTCTATATGATTGTTCATATAGTTTTTCAACTATACCTTGTTTCAAAGTTGGAATGAACCATATATGTTAATCACATCTTTCTTTTAAGTTGTTTGCATGCTTAAAATAATTCACATAGTCTAATTGGGAGATTCATAATTAATCACTTAGTTTCACTATTTTTATTCTTTTGCACATATGACCAAGCCACATAAACATCAACACACATTTAAACATCTGACTACCCAAGCCAACCTACTTGGGTTTCATCACCAAGGGGGAAGTTGACTTGATGCTCTAATCAAGTATACATCATTGCTAATGGTATGTTTTATCTAAGTACTTATTACCCTTGTTGATATAATGTGTGAAGTAAGGGGGTAGGCCCAAATACTAAGCCTGTATCATTACCACTATAGTCCCTTTCATCCTAAACTTACCTAAAACTATCCATAGATTGTTATCTAGTACCTTGATTATAGCCAATCTCCCTCTACATTTAAAATCATTATTAATAATTTAATTAAAATTCTAGGTTAACCAATTATTTATCTTTACTTTCAAGTTGTTTTCTTGATCTTTGATCAATTGTGTGTACAAAAGCTTGCACTAGCTAATGTTAGTGTAATATTTTTATTTAGTGCAATATTTTTATTTATATACATCCATTGGATTAGCCAACATCAATTTAATTAAATATTTATTTCCCTTAAAATAATTACTACTTTCTTACATCACTTGAAATTATCTTTCTTTAACTCATAACTTGTTATCAACTTTCTTTTCTTCCCTATCTATTGTACTAGTTCAACCCTATCAACCCTATATTTTTTCAGCCCATGTATACTATACTAGGTTGACCTAGTCAACCTAGTACTATTTACAACATCTTTACCTCTTTCTTCCAATCACTATTCACTGAATTGGGTTGACCTTGTGGACCCTATATAGTTTTACAGTCCTTATTTTGCACTAGGTTGACCAGGTCGACCTAGTACTATTTCAATCACTTTATGATTCTTTACTTTCTCATCTTATTTATTTTTCTTTCATCATGGACTTTATATAAAATTTCCTCACCATGGAGCTATTTAAAGTATTTAAGGAGACACAAACCCTTATAATTTCTAATAATTCTAAGATCATGGTGTCTTCAAAATTCCTACTCTTGAGCCTTTGCCTAGTGTTCCATTTTATGAGTGATAACATATCAAATTTCCTATCAACTCAACTAGAGATTATAATGGGCATCTTAAGCTCATTGGTAACATTCCTCCTAACATTTTAGACTCTAATGACAATGAGGTTGATGAGATTAACTTAAAGATCAAAACTTTCAATCTCTCACCTCATCTCATCTCATAGCTTCCTTCTTCCTTGTAGCCTCATTCTCACAAGCCTCCTTATGATGATATTCTCATAGTCTTAACCAAGACTAGGCACTTTATTCACCAATCCTCCTTTGATGATAAGGTCATCCTGACCTATGTCATCGATCTTCATACTCCAAATTATGATAATGGCTATTCTTTAGATGATCCTCTTTTAGATAGCCTTGTCCAGGCTAGTGATGCCAAGATTATTCATTACCATTATTATTTACTTGAGTCTTTTCATGCATCTTTTCATTCTCTTTCATTTATAGTTTTTGATTCTTACATTTTTCTTCTTTATCGTAGGGTAGAGATGACACCGATACCTCTAGTTTTTGAGGAGACACTTTGGACCATGCTCTTGGATCATGCTATGATCAGACCTTATCACTTTTCCACTCCTAGGGAAATCCTCCTTATACCTTTTGAAAATCCCATCCCTCCTTGAGTAGGGCTAACTATAGTTAAGCCTATTCCTTTTTCCACTATAGTTAAACCCATTTTCTCTCCTACCATTACTGAGCCTCTTACTAATTCTCATTTTAGTGCTCCTCTTGTTGAGTCTAGTTCCACTCCTTCTTCATCATCACCCTCCCTAGATGATTTTTTTATTCTGCTACCTGAGATGGCTCTTTTGCCCACCAAATGGGCTGATGAGTCTTCTCTAGCTTCTTCCTCTCCTAGTTCACCTCCTTTTATGAGTGATCCTAAAACCACTCACAAGCATATCCATTACTTCCATGAGATAGATAATGATTATTCCACCCATTTTTGTAAGTTGTAACAATACCTTGTGTAGACACTAAAATTGAGTCATACACATGTGTAACTCCCTGTGTTAAAACCCCCCTTTGATCCCTATTTTAATAATAATAATTATCCTCCTTAACCCATGCATTTACCCCTCACATATTAATTAATTTGAAATATATAATAAAGTTAATTAAAAAACCCTTTTACCACCTTATCGAGCCACCTCATCCTAAGATTGATTCTCACCTAATGAGTCACCTCAAGACTTAGTCTCCTCATCATAACTACCCAAGAATTATTCTCACCTCAAAACTGAAGTCCTAACCAACTACATACTTCTTAACCTCTTATTTTTACCATTTTATAATTAGTGACACACTTGGAATGAGGAGCAATAGAAAATAGGATAAAGATAGTAGTTTTGCCTATTCTAAGGCCACCAACATTAGTCAACCCATGGCTGAAGTTGATGGGATCACCGATCTTCATGATATAAGCCAAAATCCAAACTGATGTTTAGGTCAATCAAAATCAAGAAAACTCATTCTTATTTGCATTCAAGCTCTTGACATTCAACTTTTAGCATCTTGGCTTACTATTATCTTGCATAAGTCAACTTAGATTAGGAACCAAGCTCTTGAGAACTAGTAGTACCTACTCATTTTCACTATTTGAGGCATCATTTCAAACTACTTGATAAGAGCCATCCATATGACACTTATCATTTAGTCAACACTGCAGCTAAGTATACCACTTATTCTTTAGGTCTTTTAAGTAGTTACTTTGCTATCACTTTACATCTACTATTCATTACTTTACACATTCGTAACCAAACCCCCATGAGGGAATTATAAAGCTTCCCTACTTGTTTCCCCTTGACTTGACACACCAAAACCTCTAACCAAATTCATCTAAACCATACTCTCTCTATCACAACTCTCCCCAACCTCCTAGACCTGACCAAAACCATTTCCCAGATGCAGAAAAACCTTCTACAAGCTCCTAGGTAATTATTTCATCTACTAACCTCAATAGCCTAACCAACATCAATCACCTTCCCCCCACTGAACTCAGCATTATAACTAATATAAGTCACTTCCTTCTCAACTTCAACAACATAATTGACATTGGTGACTATGGATTTCTTAACCCTTTTGGGACCTACCCAAAGAAATTCTAAAATACAAATAGAATATACCACCTGCACTTCATTACTTTTTGTTACACTCATGCTCAAATAATGGTAACATTGTCTCTCTTTTACTCTCTCTTTACCTCTATTTTAGTTATTTATTACTCTTTTTTCTCTCAAAATTGGACTACCATCTCTAAATAAGTTTGACACTTCCTCAAACAAATCCGTAGCTTGGCAGCCCACTCAAATATTTACTAACAAATATTTTGTGGTAGTGCTTTCTTAATTATAGGTAGTCCTCCCCAGCCAAAGAGGAGTTATCAAAATATTTTGATATGGTGCAAAAACCAATCTAGGTTCATTATATTCACTTATCCTTACCATTATTCTATGTTTTTCTTTAGACTTAAGATAGACAAATTTTAGTGAGACACCTTGATACCTTGTATCTTTCTTCCCTATCATCAAATAAATCCATACCTCCCTTAAAGGTACTTCCTAAATATTTACCTAAGTATGGTGAGGTATATTGTTTATGGGACCTATGTGGCATGCATCACACTGATCATTGGCACATTCTTCAACTACATCTTAAGGATCACCTTGTATCCATCCCTGGACCTTCTACCATTCTTCCATAGGTCATTCTCATAATAAGGCTCCTCCTCCTTCTCCCATGGCTCCACATCCTATGATTCCATCACCTCCTGTGGTCCTTTCACCACCTTCTATGCCTCTACCTATGATTCCTTCACTTGTGGACCTTCCCTCACCTATGGATCCTTCTCCACCCATGATTCCTTCACCCGTGGATTCTTCTCCACCTATAATTACTTCTTATCCCATATATCCTATTTACATGCATTCTCTTGATCATAATTTGCCTAAATTTCATCCACAACATGATCCTTTGAGCATTCCTAATAATTTAGTTGAGGATATTAAAAAGTAAGTATTTTCCTAGTATTAATTGAATATTAATGAGACATTAGCAGTAGTACACATTCAACTTCATAGAGACTTATCTAATGTATTGTATAATGTGTGTGGATAGATTTACTAGTATTTATGAGCACATGCATGGTGATTTCTCATTTATATTTGGATTAGACGTGTGATCCAATCTTGTTTATCTTTTGATTATATCATTTAACATTGTGTTAAATTTTTTCTTATCTTATATCATGTTTCTCCTTCTTTTTGTATTATAGTTAGCTTATGTTATCATTTTACATTTCACATATACTTATCTTTTCCTTATCATTGATTTCTTTTCCTTTATATTTTTCTCAAAACTCTTCCCTTGTATCTTCATGATTGTTTTCTTTCTTATCTTTATTTTTCATAGATAGTTGTCATGGTGACTTGGTTATATTTATCCTCTTCCCTTTGGTTACTATCTCCTATTATTATGTAATCAGTTAGCAAGAAATCTTTCTCATTAATAGTTCTTTTCATTGGTCCTCCTTTAGATTTCCTTTTTCCCTTCTTGTTTTTACAAACTAAGCACATACAAAGTTGAGACTTGAGATTACATGTTAAGTTCATTATCAAGCCTAAGTTTCCTAGTCAGTCTTTTGTCTTGGGTTACTTAGCTTCCTTTAGTCTTATCCTATAGTTAATTCATGTGTATCACTATCTCTCTCATGATTGATCATTCCAAATACATATGGATGAATAATCTTAAAAAGCCTTCAAAAGAAAGTTAAAATCCAAATCATTTAAACAAAAGGCAATGCTATCAAAAGATAAAAATATTAAATATTCTTAAAAGTTTAATCACACTCAAAGATGTGATTCAAAGCATATCTCATTCTTTTAGTCAAAGCTCAAACTCCATAGTTGGCCTCATAGTACAATTGAGGTATTTTGGGGTGCAGTAGGCCAACATATTAGAAGAGGAGAATAAAAACATCTTTTAGTGGTACCCAATTTTCATAGTAGACTGATGACTTTGTAAGGGGTCTTAAGGAGTGGGGAACATGTTGTGGGAAGGTAGGTCCATTTTAGTTTTCCTTGTCCTAATCTACCATCATGAGTTGATCTTAGTAACACACCTATTTTCCTACAAAGCTTTGCGTCTATAGCGAGTGGGTTTCCTTTGTACATAAATGATCACTAGTCACTTAGTGTCTTTTCATGTCCTTACTATGCCTCTTACCTCCTAAGGTCTTATCATAATATGCCTAAGTCTAGATTATTAGACTCCTTTTTTCATTCCTTTTCTTCATATTTCCTCTTGGGAAATATTGTTTTTCTTACTGATCACTTCCCTTGGGATATCATTTGTGAGTTACTTTATAAGACTATGGATAAGACCCAACATCCCTAAAAAATTACCATCTTTTCCATCCTATTACCTACATCCTTTATTTACCATTCCTTATCCTTCTACTTACCAATCTTTATTTGGTACCCCTTAGGTTTTTCTTTTATGATTTGCAGTGTAAGACCATGGATAGGACCCAACCCTCCTCACAAAATATTCCAATAAATAAGTTACCATCTAAAATTACATGTGTCAGATATGAGATAAGATTTGATAGATAATGAGGTTACACATCATTGACATGATTCCCATCTTGATATTTAATATGTTGTATTCTTACTTCATTTTTATTTTCACTTTTTATCTTCTTATTTTCTAAGTGCATGTAAGATTTCAACCATTTCTTGAGTTTCTCATACTTCCCAGCTTGAATTAGTATGATAAATTTAATACCAAATTTTATAAAATTTTATGTTTCTTTTGTACTTCTCATCATGAAATAGTATAATTGATTGACTTAATTTTGATTTTTTTTTAGTACCATTTGTGCCCTTTTACATACCTTTCATTTTATTACAGTGTTTGTCATACTTCCCAATGTGATATTTAGTATGATTTTACTTGTTTTAATTTGGTGCAAAAATCTCTTACATTGGGTTAAAAACAAATCTCCTTTTACCATCTTGTTTGCCATTTTCTTTGATTTTTATACTTATTAATTTTTTGTTATTAAACATTTCCCAACTTAAACTAGTGTGTAGTGTGTTTTTGATTGATTACATTTTTCCAAGTCTTTTTTCATCTATTTCTTTTTAACCATGCATGTGTACTCCATAATGCTAGAAAATAAATCGCACTACATATATTTCCTATAGCATATACAACAAAGCTAAATACATGTTCTAGAAAGAAATATATCTAAATTCATCCACAAACACAACCATAATAAATACAAGATACACAACCAACACCAATAATCCAAAATGATATATCATATATATACAAAATGAGTTTGATAAAACATGTACAACCATATGTAAATCTCCAACACTAGGGATGGCATCTATCATGTCTATCTCATGGCCTAGCCATGATTCCTATTAAGGCCTCAATCTAAATCCTTCAAACTTTACATTGTAATGAGGCAGTCTAAGATCTCAATCCCTCTACCTATCCCTATAGGCATGCTATCTACACCTATGCTTGCAAAAACTCAGCTTGGGTCACTATATGTTCCTATGATAGCTGAGTCTACATCATTATATATGCTTACATAATCTATGTCATTATCTCCAAATGTGCATCTCTCTCATATTCTAGGGTCTATCAGGCCTACCTCTCACCTACACCCTTTTTTGTTGATGGTTGCATCTTTTCTCTACACCTGTATCTACCTCATTTCCTTAACAACTAATCTGAACTAGCTCAGTTGAGCTAGGGTAGATGGTACACTCAACTACTCTAATGTCATGGGGTTGTATTGTTGTAGAGCTCATCCAAGATGTCATGGAGTGTTCCCCTCACTAGGGATCCTCATCTCTCCTCCTCATCCTTAGGTATGATTAAAAAATCACACCAAATGGATATTAGATCATTATCATATCTCATAATATCTATCTATATATCTCTACTACCAACTAAAAACTTAAGAAATAATTCAACCATATTCATACTATATGTGTCTTAGATCCCATGATATCATCACCTTCATGATTGCCTAGAATAATCTCCCTATCTACATAGCCTCCTAATACCTCCTTGGTAGGTCACCTCCTCAACTCAAACCTAGTTGTCATGTTTCATGTCTATCTCAACCTACATCTAAGTGGTCTCTATATCATTTCCTCTAGCTCATTTATAGGGTCATTTGGGATGTCTATAGTCTCCACTCTCTCCTATCTCTATCACTATCATGCCCTCAGTGGTCACTAATCATCTCACTATAGGGTTGGTAGTGGTACATCTAGTATTTCTACCTCCACCTCCTCCTCTGCCACTCATCATACTTGACCAGTCCATTATCACTCCCAACATGGCCTCAATATTAGCCTCACTATTAATGGTATGAGTCTCCTCTTCCCTCATAGCTCCCTCACATGCTGAGCCCATTGGTCAGGCATTTATATTAGTGTCACTGAGTGAGGTAGGCCCATCTATCCTCTCACTTATGCCATTGAATATGGATCTCTCCACCATGTATAGTGTCTAACTACATCTCTCCTCTCTACTTCTAGTGTAAATATGTGCCAACTCACCCATGTAGTTTTTATGTGCCCATATGAATGCCACATGATGTCTAAACATCTCATAGATTATATTTATAAAATGTGGGGCATAGGCTATAGTACCTGGTCCTCCTTCCATTTTCATACTTGAGGTAACCCATCATCTATCACATGGGGTAACCCAACTAGTCAATACATGGTAAATCTCTCATATATCCATGCTTTTAGTAGTATTATTGATCCCATAATCTTTTACCCTTTAACTATCATCTCAAATAGACCATGTACAAGATGGACCTAGATGACAAAGCCCAGATCATATAATACTCCCTCCTCTAGCATCATCCTACTCAAGGCTACCATGAATAGTGGTACCTTGCCATCCAACTTGTGATAGAGCACCCACTATAGCATAAGGCCTATCACTGCTTTATGGAGTTCTAAAATCTATGATATATACAAATCACCCATACCAACTTTACATCCTTTAAATATCATCTCTGAGCTTGTATCCATCATGGATAAGGCTTTCCTCTCCTCTAAGTTATCTGGTATCCCTATGGTCACTGATGCTCCCACTATGGGTAATAGGAGGATGGCATGGTCATATTCTAATGTGATACCTACCTCTATGACATCCTCATCCACCTCCCATCTAAAGGTGTTAGTCAATCATTCCAAACATCCCAGGAATATGACTAATAGGTCAACACTAAGGGGGATCCTACACATATCAGATAAACCTCTTAGACCCATGGCTACTAGTTTATCTCGATCTTTATTTGATAATATGACTAACAAATACAACAACTAAAACACTTCCACCAACCTCTAGAATCTTGACCATCTCTACAACCATGAAACAACAAAGGATGTATTAGTTTGTCCATGTCATGTATAATCACAATACATTATTTACACATCATTTTTACAAATTTAATTAAAAATAATCCTAAATTACTTTTACATTTTTTCATTTTATCCTATTTTTAGTTTACTTGATCCCTCTTTCCATTATTTGGTCATTTTGGGCCATTTTAACCCTCTTTCATCTTTTTGGATGCTTTTCTATGCTTATTCTAGTTCCTTGGTCAACCTATTTTGATCAAAATTTTCCTATTTTTGTCTTAGTTGACTTCAAATTCTAAGTCAATCCTCTTATCTTCCCCTCCCTAGTACTGAGTTTTCATTATGTCCCTTAGAGACTAGTTACTCACTCAATTCTATCTTTCTAGCCTATAGATTACACTAGGTTGACCCAAACCTACTAGGTTAACCATATGGATTCTACCCTATTTCATCCTAATAGGTTTACCTAGTTTACCTAGTACATTATGTGTGTTAACCTTGTACATTTTTCCCAAAATGTGTATTTTACTAACTTTCTTTCTAAACCATTCAAACCCATTTCCCATCTTCATATTTGGTGCCCTTAGAATCTAAGTTTGCTCAATTTTTACATATATAAATTCTTAACAACAAATTTTATCAAAAATTAACTTAATTCAATATAAATTTCAAAAACTAGTTTGAGATCAGTAGTTGATCTCTGTAGTGCACCTACTACCACCTCTAGGTGTCCTCCTCATCTAGGATGTCATTCCCTCACTATCCTAGCCTTGTTTAGTCTTAGATATATATATATTTATCTCTTTCAAAATTCAAAATAAGAAAATGACTTCTCTTTTTTTCCTCTTTAAAAACACTTTTTAGCAACTCAATCCTTTCATTTATTTTCAGACAAATTCCTTGTTTTGCCTCTATCTTTGTTTCTACTAATACATTTTGTAAACCATAAATTGCATTATAATCATGATGATGTAAATATTATTTTCCAATATCATATGTCTATCTTCCAAAAGTTTTTATTTTTAGCTTTTTTTGCACTAACTTCTACAGGTTCATCTAGTATACTCTACATTGAACACCTTCACATTTCTTGTAGTCTAATTCTTTATCTACATCACTAAGATAATTTAAAGGTATGTGTTTTTCAATTTAGTTCTTTCATTTATCATATTTTTTACTTACTACACCATAATTATCATCAACATTCTATGTTATCATGTTTTCTTCTGAAGCACCATCTCGTGTTACATTTATATGACAGGTGATGAGCTTTGGCTAGGGTATATGTATACACATAATATTTTCAAAAATTTATTGATTACTAAGACTTTATATATTATAAGAACCTATCTAGTATAAATCTCTTTGAGTTCATGATTTAAGGGGTGCACCAGGAAAGGGGTGGGTAGACCATCAGTGCTTTATAAGATTATTGTTCCTATTGTCACATATCATCTATACACTAACCTCCTAAAACTATTGAACCCAAGCTTATTCTTATTATTTCTACCTATTCCTATCAATTGATATGTTTTATCCTTTATTTATTTCCTTAGCACCCTTTTAACCTATCAGTTGTGTTACGTTGACCAATTCAACCTAGCACATTTTAGGGACTTTTTTCTCTTTTGGTTTGTTGGCCTCTCGGCTGACCTAACACAAAACTAGTGAGTTAGACTCGAAAACATGCTAGGTCAACTAGGTTGACCTAGCATAGATGACATTTCGAAATTATTTTAGGGTAAGATACTACTATATATAAGGTCATTTACCACCATTTCATAAGAGTGAAGAATTAAGAAAAGAAGTGAAAATGAACATTTGCCTATTAACCATTTTACTTGGGGAATAAAGCTTTAGGGTCTAGTACTTTCTTTGGAGCTCTAATCTCATCTTATGGATAAGTCTTTTATATTCTTAGGTAGGTTGTGTATCCTAGAGCTGATTTATCTTAGTTATCCTTATATACCTTGATAATCTCTTATGAAGAACCTTGGATAAGGGGGATATTAAGGCTTGGCAGGTTCATCTTCAAAGGTAAGTATTCCTAACTTTATTCCTCCTTTGTAAGAGTAGATAATTAGTGCATTTTTATTATGCTCTTTCATGTATTAGGATTTTATATACATTGATGTGAGTATATGTCTCCTATATATGTTTAGTTTAGTTGTTTATTTATTTTATTTCTAACCCCCACTTTGTGCCATAAGCTTTGGTGCATACCAAATTAAATTTACTTTTCTTGTTATTAAATTAGTGAAATATTAAAACATAGGACTCTTTTAGGGTTATTGTGTGATTATGTTAGATTATAGGCTATAAAACCCTACCTCACATGGTGTGTTGTGATAAGTGATCCACTAATCGGGTCTAGTATATCCTCACATTGGTCATGCTCCTATTTAATAATTTTATGCTCCCTAATTAGAAGTGTAGGTGTGTTATATCCCATCTGATCTAGTATTAATTTATGGACATGATGTATTTTTGATTTCATACAGATAATAACTAAAATGTAAATCTAGAAGCTAAGGTACTTTGAAGCCAAATGAAATATGTTTTAATAAATAAAGAGATTTTTAGGAAAGGGTTCAATAGCATGCCTATTCTATGTTTGTGATATCTTTCCAAATCAATACTATTGTTTTCTAATAATGCAATGTTTTAGTTTAGCAAGAGAGAGAGAATGCTCAAGCAAGTTTTAGTTTTCTTTGAGCATGTATATCTCTACTATGTAATGAGGAATGTTTATAAAGAGAGTAATGATATTTAATAAAGAAATATTTAAAGCAATGAAAGTACTCTTTAACCATATACAATTGCAATAAATTTTAGAAACTACTATAAATAATGTATAAAACAACTATTTTATTAAAATAATTCAAACCCTAATATTACACTACACAAAATAATGGAATTTCACTTTGAATAGAAAAATTCCCTCAAATCAATCTCAAAAAAGATGTGCATATGTTCTACTAACTAGGAATCCAATCTAAGAAGCAATGGAAGAGGAAGACCAAGTTATGTGCAAGCTATAGTCCAAACCAAAAGCTAAGAGAAAAGGAAAAGGTGGAAAAAGAACTTGAAATGGTGTAAGAGATTCAACAAAGTACATAAATAAATTAAAATATCAAATTTAAAATATGGAAGCAAGCCACAAGGAATCAAGAATAACTAAGAGTAGTAATGGAGTCTCTAAGAAAATGTGTAGTAGTATATGGGATCCTTTGTTGCCAATTAAGCTCAAGAGTGCCAATAATAGATCAAGAGAGACTTAAGAAGGCATGAGAGTTAAGAGAGGGAAGAATAATCAAGAGATAATTTGGAGAGTTAAGAGAGGAGGCTCAAATGAATGAGAATTAGGCATATATCCCAACCCTAATCTACTAAAGACCTAAAACTAAACATTTTTTATCGTTTGGGTTCATTTTGTCACTTTTGGGCACATTATACCTAGGCTGTAGGCTAGGATGCATCTTTGGTGAAGGAAAAATGTAACTTGGGACACAAATTTCATTTACACAAGCCATGTCCTAGGTTAAACAAGGGCCTAGGCTGGTCAATAGTCTCCTAAAAGGCCCTAGGGGGTTTTTAAAAGGTTTATCTTATGTACAAAAGGGACAATATAAACTAAGGATGTATGGAGGGTAAGAATATGATGTGAGAGAGTTCCAAGTAGGTGGTAGATGTCTCAAAAAGGGATGACCAGGGTTAGTAGTCTACACATGAGCCAATGTGTAATCATATGGAAGAGTATAGTCATGGGATGTATAACTACATATGCCTGTGAGGTACAAGCATTCAATGTTTGAATGAACAAGGAGTGCTTTGTAGTACTTGGAAGTCACACCAAAGCAAAGGAAAACAAGAACTAAAAAGATAAAATAAAATATTACTTGCACTTACTAGATAAGGATGGTGGTAGAAAGAGTCAATGGCATGATCCATAGGTGAGAGTTCAAATGCTACATAATCCAAAATCTATTTCCATCTACAGCTCCAACTCTAGCTCCTATAAAGAAGGGACACAAGTGATATCAAATGAAATCATACTATCTAGAATTACATTCACTAGGGCATCAACCCTAGTGTTCTCCCTATGAAGGATATGGTTGAACTAGATGTCTAAGAAGAAAGAGAACAAAGCACACACCATCTCAAAAAGGGGGAGCAACTCAGAGCTAAGGACAACCCAAACACCAATGAGCTGAGACATAACTAAGAGTGAGTTAGAGAATAATTGAACATAGAATGTACCTAACTTATAGGTGTTGGTTAAGATAACAATGATTGTATGATACTTAATGACATTATTCATCTCATTGGTAAGGAAGAAACCAACTACAACAAGATCATGGACCCACTAATCATCAGTAACCCAAGCCACAACTATCAATCCTAAATTGCCTTGACTATGACCATTGATGTGATTTACCACTGAGAGGTGCACCATGATGGGGGTTGAGAATTAAAGACTAACAACTATGAAAGGTGATCTCAAAGTGAAGAATTGTAAGTGAGTTGCATGAGGGAAAAAAATAATGAAATTAATCCAGAATCATAATGGTTTACTAGCATTTACTATGGTGAGAGGTAACCAGGGAAAGTGGGAGGAAGTTTAGAGAAGATGAAGACCAGTCAGCAAGACTAGAGCAAGTCTCGAACCACCACAATTAGTTAACAACCCTACCTAAAACCATGATGAATAAGAGAGAGGGAGTTAGAATAGATTGACTATTAAAAATTAGAGAAATGACTAACTAAAAAAATCACAAGTAACTTTTAACCCTACGTGTCCAAGAGATAGGACATAGGCACAAAAGGTCAATAGGGACTTAAAAGGGGTCTCAAAAACCAAAATGGGGACAAAACAAGACCAAAGAAGCCTCAAATTAAAAATTAGAGCCTACCAATTCACTTAAAACATTCCAAAACCTTTATGATGGAGGTTTTATGGTCTAAAATGCAAAAATGGGTAAAACACCCAAAAAGGCCCCATAAAAGGCAAGAAAAGGGGTCTAAAAAAAGGAAAAAAGAGAGAAAAGAGGTCATTTTCACTCTTGTTTTCAATTTAAGAGAGCCAAAGGAGATTTCATGAGCAACCAAAGCCTAAACATAGTAAATGAAGACATGGGAGAATGTCAGAGATGCATAGGATGGTTTGGGTAAGCTCCATAAATGAATTTTTACAAATTGATTCATTTTTTGGGGTTTAGAAGGTCCTATATGCATTTTACCTTGTTTTAAATTATTTAGTATATGAATTGAATGAAATAAGGAATCAAAATTGAGGTCTAAGTGAATCAAAGAGAATAGGACCATTGGGGGCTCAAATCATAGCTCATGGAGCAAGAGAGGAGCCCTAGGGCTCCCTAGGGTATCCCAATGTAGGCTGTGACTTTGCCTAAAAATTCATAGCTTGGGATAGGGAAACCTATAAATAAGCCCCAAAGAGCTTAGGAGGTCTTAGAAGGGGCCATAATAGGAAGGAAGAGTAAAAATAAGCTAGATAGATTAAAAACATTATTTTTAACTAGTTTTTACTCATTTTTTGGTTGGTAGGCTAATCTATTTTCTTGTTTACTTGCTTATGCAGATATGTAGAGGAGTTAGCATTCCAAAGGAGGGAGTACCTTCACAAGTGAGAGAGCAAACAAAAAAATGATATAAGACATGTTAGGTGACCAATCAAGAGAGATTTCTAGCATGGTTTTTTGAAGAGGTAGACACTCTACCTATGGTAGCCCAAGATCACCTATAGAGTGTAGGACTTTGGAGGCTAGTACACATGCCCTTATTGCATTACTCTAGAGACCTAGTGAATTCATTAGTGACTACATGGGTAAAAGAGAGGCATGTGTTCTAGCTAGGTCCTAATATAGAGGTTATCCTTAGTATTGAATATGTCTATTGACTCTATAAGGTGGGGCTAATGGGCAAAGAGATAGAGCTATGACTGGTGTAGGATATAATAGTAGTATATCTTTACTTGATGAGACCCTAACCATAGTGGAACAATCATGGAGTGTAGATCACATAGTTGTCTTTAGGGGTAACCACTCTCAAAATAGTGATAATAAGGACTATGGTTATGAGGCTCTATTCTACTTAAAGGACATGATGACTACCACTCTTATGGATAGGAGTTATCCAACACATAAAGGGAGGAGAGAAATATGCCTAGGGATAGTATATCCTAGGTGTATTATACTAGTAGCTAGATCACATTTGGAACACAAGGTTAGGTGGATTGAGATAGCCCAACTTACTCATGTCTTGGGATTACAAGAGTCTACCACTAATGTAGCTTAGGAAACCATATGCCATCAAGACATACCCTACACTAGAGGAAGGCATGACATGGGATGCATGGTTTATAGATAGGGTGGGGCCCATGTAAACCACCTTGGATTTATATGTATTGAGAAACTACATGCATATCCCTACAAGTCTATAATATGTCTAGAAGAAGTTAGGGTAGATCCCTACTTGGGATAGGAGGATATTTAAGGTCTACAGGGATCATACCATCATCCAAGAAAGTAGGCTCTGGTAGGGAAAGATAGATGAGCACAACCCAAGTTAGCTAGGGCTGAGCCCAATAGGTAGTTAAGACATATCAAGGGGGTTGGTAGTGGAGAGAGGTCACCACAATGAGGACCACAACTACCAAGAGGAGCACAACCTATAAGAGGTCCAAAGAGGCCATCATCATTTACAAGTAAGACAAATGTATTTTCTAGATATCACATCATCTTTGTACTCATCCTTAGTAAGAGTTTATATGTGACTAACACATATGCTTTATGTGTGTGTGTGTGTAGGAGACCAACCTAGCTAGAATGGACCCTAGGTGGACTTACTACTAAGGGAGCTATTCCTTGATATGGTGGTGATACCACTAATGGAGCAAGTGTTACATCTAATATTAGGAGTAGAACCATATACTCAGTTCTGATGGGTGAGTACATGAGCCTCACTTGAGTTGGCAAGGGCATGACACATGATTCCATACATAGAGGTTGAGTTATCATGGTATGAGGCATTTATGGTAAACTAGAGGGTGGTTATAGTGGAGACCGAGGCACAACTAGAATGAACAAAGGTTGAGAGCAATAGATTATGGGTTGAGCTAGTCTGAGAGTAGACTAGAGGAGTTAAGGCACTTAGAGCAAGGGTAGATCATTTGGATAAATTAAAGGAGATGCCAACTTAACTGGTCAAGAATAAAAGATCGAGATATCCACTTGGAGCATGACTATCATAGATATTTCCCAACCATAGGTTAAGTTGGTATATATATATATGTATATATATATAACCATGCATATGGTAATTTTTTGGGACTATGAGCCCATGTGATGTACCTAGAGAAAAACATTTATTTTTTGTAATATATATAGTGGTTTTCTCATTATTTGCTCATGTGTGTATATGATTTTGTGTGTGATGTGTATGCTTCATCTGATATAGAATACTAGATACATGTGATTAGACTATAGGAATTCCTAACAAAGAACCCATGTGTACACACATATAACAATGGCATAAAGGTTAGTGGGGATAAAAGGGAGGAGAGGCTCACCTTACCACCATAGGTGACTTTATTAGATGGCCACATAGGCCCTAGACATGAAATTTCTTGAGGTAACACCCATTGATCAGGTGTTGTAGAGGTTTGCCTTCAAGGGTCAAGAGATGAAAAGACCTATTCTCTAGAAAGGTGGTGCTTAAAAAAATGCCAAACCACTTGTGTGAGAGTTTTCCATTCTTATAATTCTCTTTATAGAAAATAAGGACCATATCACCTACCTTTAATAGAGGAGGGCTCACTAATTTCTTGAATTGGTGTTGCTGATAGTGTTGGTAGGCATAGTTGTACTCAAGAGAGGCTAAACATCACTTATCTAATTACTCAAGCTTGGTAAGGTAAGCAATGCATTCTTCCTCATCAAAAAGAGAACCTAATATACTAACCTATAGAAAATGGAGTAAGACCTCTAAGGGAAGAAAATCATTGGACCCATACATGAGAGAGTATGGGGTTGCCCCCATGGCCATTCAAAAGCTAATAAGGGTAGGATAGGGCATGAGATTATAGTCTCTCTTGGACTAGGCAACAATATAGAGAAGCATCTTCTTCAAAGTTTTATTTGAAGACTCTGCTTTCCCATTTCCCTAGGGGTAATGGGTAGAGGAGAAATAGAACTTAAAACCAAAGTGTTCAGCAAGCTCATGCATCTTGGGACTTTGGAAGCTTTGGATATTATCAACAATAATCATAGTGGGAACCCTGAACCTATAGATAAGTTGGTTCAAGATAAACTTGGAAATGGTCTTCCCACACATGATGCTAAGAGGCATGGCCTCAACCCACTTCATAAAATAGTTAGTGGTGGTGATGAACTAATGATGGCCATTAGAAAAGGTGGGTTTAAATTTACTGACAAAGTCGAGAGTCTAAATTGAGAAAGGATAAGGGGCCAAAATAGAGTAAAATAGGTCATCTAGGGAATTTATAGGATCCATTATGACTAGACACATATTATACATCTTGGAATATTAGATTACATCCTTAAAAAGAGTGGACCAATAGAAACCCATCTTGATAATATGATGAGTGGTAGCTTGCCCTCTTGGGTGACTACCACAAACACTCTCGTGAGACTCCTAAAGTATGAGAAATATATCCTTAGGGGTAAGGCACTATATCAACACACCATCAAAACCACTCTTGAATAAGATGCCACCAATGATGACATAACATATAGAGAGCTTATAGATATGATAGCATTCTTATGAAGAAGTAGTGATGGGATGATATTGGTCTTAAAGATAATAGACAATGTCCTAATACCAATCACACTTAAAGACCTCAACATGGTTGATCAAGTAGACCATCTCATTAAGAAAGACATAATCAACTAACTTTGCATTAGGGTTGGGTAGTGGGGACTCAGTGAGTTGGTTAGCCATAGCCAAGCCCTTGGTGGACTTTTGGTTAATGATACGGAGGTCAAACTCTTGAAGAAACATGATCCACCTATCAATCCTATTAGTAAGATGTGTTTTGTTAAGAAAGTAGTGAATTTTATCAAACTAGATAATCACATTGTTAGTCTAGCACAACATGTAATGTCAATTTTTTTTTGTAGTGAAAATATGGGAGAGGCATAGATGCTCAACCAAAAGATAGTTTATTTCAAGGACAACTAGCATGTGAGAGATGTAGTAAACAACTCTCTCCTTATCAGTATAATCCTTTTGGAAAATCATGCCCCTAATGGAAATATCAATGATAAAGGTATATAAAATAAACTCACACCCCTCAATGGGTGCCATTATGATGGGAGGATTATGAAGTAGATGCTTTAATTCCTCAAAATCAACTTAGACTTAAAAAACCATAAGAATGGAGTATCCTTACAAAATAGATGTGTGAGGTGTATGAATTTATGAGAATACTCCTCAAGGAAATATCTAAATTTTTTGAGTCTTCCTAGGAAGGACTGTAACTAGACAAGGTTACATGGGGGAGGCATCTTGAGGATTGCCTCGATATTTTTTGGATCCACTTCAATTCCCCTCTACAAAATAAGGAAGTTGAGAAGCTTTCCAACTAAAATACCAAAAATACACTTTTTGGGGTTAATACTGATGTGATAATCTTGGAGATGCTCAAAGATGATCTTGAGGTCTCATACATGCTCATCCCTCTTAAAAAATTTACTGAAGAGATCATCAACATTAAACTAAATGATCTTATGGATAAGGTCATGGGAAACATGGTTCATGACATGATAATACATGGCCCCAAAGTTCTTTAGGAAAAGTGGCATGATAACATAGTATAAGGCACCCCATAGGGTAATGAACATCATCTTGTGCTAGTCTTTGGGTGCAATCCATAATTGGTTGTACCTACGAAACCATCCATGAGGGACATGATCTCAAATTTAGTGGTGAAATCAAAAATCTGGTCTATCAAAGGAGTAGAAAATTTATCATTTAGGTAGTCCATATTGAGATCCTAAAAATTGATGAAAATCCAAATAGCCCCATTCTTCTTGAGAATGGGAATAATGCTATAAATCCATTGAGGGTAGTCAATAGCTTGGATGAAGCCAACTTGGATGGGTTTTTCAATCTCTACTTTGACCAACTAAGAGACTTTAAAAGCCATTGGCCATTGATTTTAGTGAACAAGCCATGTCCCATTATCCATGATGAGATTATGGAAAACTATTTCAAGATACATGCCCTTCATATCAACATATTCCTAAGCAAATACATCTAAAAATTCACACAAGAAGATAACCAAAACATCCTATTCATTTAGAGCAAGGCTTGTGCTTATCTTGATGATCTTAGGACTTTCTGAAGTTCCAAGGTTTACATCTATGGATCCTTCAACATTCATAACATTACCTTCCTTGAAACACTCAGGGACGAGAGGGAGTGACTCATCTAACACTTCAAGTTCAACTTCTATGACATTCACCATAGGAAGGCCTTAGGTTGGTCCATCTATGAGAGAAATATCCAAACCAAGATGATCAAGGGGATAATTATACTTATGGAAAGATTGCATGAGCTTGGTGTAAGCCTTCTCTCCTTAAATAAGTTGCATGTCATAACATGAATGAAATATAACTCAATATTGGACTCATCCAATTTAGTGGTCTTAGTGGGAGATGCATGGAGAGATCTTATACTTTGATGAGCAAAGTGAAACATAAGGGGGAGATCAACATCCAAAAAAACATCTTGGAATAAATCTCTAAAAAGAGATGGGCTGGCCTAGTGTCATGGAGTGGAAGAGGGAGTTGGATGACATGTGTTAAACTCTGAAGGAATGAACATTGACTGATACTCAATCAATTTAAAATGTTCATCCTTGAATAAATGAGACTCAAAAATAGGGGGTGTATGATAATCTATAGACCCCCATGAGGAGATAACCAAAGCCTTACTTGAGGGCTTTATTCTTGTATACAGCAATGCCCAGGGATCTAGGTCAACCTCCATAGTGTTAAGCTCACCTTCATACACAAACTATACCATGTAAAATGTGGCCGATGTGATGGTCTACATGGAAGTTATATAAGGATGGCCAAGAATCATGTTGTATGAAAGATCAAGGTCTAATACACAAAATTATATTCTAACTATCTTGGGGCCAAACTTGACCCAGAGCTTCATGTTCCCCATTGACATAACTATGTCATTATTGAAACTAACACATTTATGAAAAGAGTTAGAGAGCTTCTTCAAACTGATCCAAAGATCATTGAACACACATAGGGGTATGATATTCAATGCATCTCCTTCATTGATGATGCACTACTTAATGTGGAAATCGTCAACCAAAGTCTTGATATATAGAGGGAAATGAGCCCTCTTTGTAAGAATGAAAGTGTCTAACAAAGAAGTTGGGTCAAAAGATAAGACAAGAGGATGAGGGTGCTCATGTGCATCAGAGTTGAATAACACTTCAAAAACATCATGCAATGGACCCTCATGAGAGAGACTAAGCTCATCAACTATGAGCCCCTTTTCTTAGGGCAAAGGTGAAGAAGGTCTCAAATGGAGATCTTAGCTAAGAGGCCCTGTAACACCTCTATGATGGATTAAGGATGTTGTTTATCCAAGGGAGAGATATTATGCCTAAAGTCAAATATTACCTTAGGATTTCCTTCCCCCATGGGCTGGATAGGGGCCCTATCACCATTATTCTCTCAAAAAAGGTTGATGTCCCAACTAGAGTGCATGTTGACAAAGCACTTATACCTAGTAGAGGTTATATCAATAGCATAATAACCTTGATACTCTTGTACTTGGATTTCCCTCTTAGGTCAGCCTAGAAAGAGGAGTCAAAAGAGGTATAAGATCAAGAAGGAGAACATGGGGCCTTAGCCTTATATTTTTTTATATTTCTTCTTATTTTTTTCCTTATCATGGTTAGGTGGAGGATCCTTGAAAACATTCTACTTGTATTTGGGTTCTACAAGAAGAGAAATATATGATGGTGGCAAGGCCTTCCCACTAAAATTCTAGGTGGCATAATTGTTATCAGTGTGTCCCATCATCTGATGGAAATTTTAAAACTTAGTGGGGTCATAAGGAAACACTATCCATTATTTTGTCATGCCTAATTCATAAGCCTTGTTTTTAGATGGATTCTTGCTCAAGGAATTCACCTCATGGCTATCCTTCTTGTCCTTTTTCTTAGGAGGAGAATTAGTAACACCATCACCAATCACATTATAGTTGTGATCACATGAAGAGGATGAATTTTTGGAAGGGATGAGTTGAATTCCTATACACACCTCAAATAATTTGATCTTCAAAAACTAATTAGAAGCTTCATCATAAGAGGTAGGTTAATGCTTGAGAACTTCAAGGTGAACCTCCTATCTCAGTGCTCATGTGAACATGTCATAAAGCTAGTCATCTAAGAACATAGTCTTATACATATGTACATTTGAATGCCATCTATGCATAAAATCAAAGTTTAACTTAGCCTTATCTTGTGTCATGGATGTTAGTGACTGGATGCTGAGGTTAAATGGTTTAGGAATATTGAAATATTCAAGGAATTCATCTAGAAGGAGATGGAAACTAGAGAGAGAATTTGTGAAAGATTATGAAACTAGAATAAAGCTTCATCTCATAGAGAATTAGTGAAGAGTCCCACATCCCATTGAACTTAGGCAATTAAAGGATAGGAGTAAGAAGGGTAATAACATGCACCCAAGGGGGTGAAGGATTCTGATGGAGATTCTCATAAATATGATTAATAGTAGGCTAGTGATGAACATTAAAAGGGGACTCATGATGATGATGATGATGATGTTTCCTATGCCCATAAGCATCATGATGACCATGATCATGGGTAGGATGATACCAAGGTATATCTTGATAAGGAGGATGCTCATGATGGAAATCGTCTCTACCACGGGGTGGAGAATGGCCATGGGAAGGGTGATAATCCCCACAGGGATGATGGGAAGATGTGGCATACTCATGGAAATGGTTATGATAACCAAGATATCCATGATGTTGGTCACATACCATTATATGAGGGTTAATATGAGGGTTAATCGATGGTCATTGATGCTTTTAATATGCATCCCATGGATCTCTAGTCTACAAGTGGTGATCAAAAATAACATTCTCATAAAAAACTATAAAATAAGGACTAGGATAATGGGAAGAACCCCCAAGATGGGGATATCTCACTAAGTTAGAATACCTATGACCCATAGCATGGATATGAGGATGTTCTTGATCTAAAGTTTCTAGTTATGAAAGAGGTGGAGAACTTGTGTGAGAACTAGTTAAGGCACTCAAAACTAAGTGGGTATAGGTTATAATTCTAGAGGAAGCACACCATCAGCTCCTAAGGGGAGAAGGAAACACTTCATTCACCTAAATATGTCTATGACAATCATTAATGATCACATGTAGCTCATCAGGTCCTAGCTATGTAAGGAGATCCTCATCACCTCAAATGGTTGAATGAAGCATGGTATGAGGCTAAGATGAAACATCCTCAAATGAATGAAGCTTGGAATGGTGAAAAAGAGACTAAGTTCATTGGGTATAGTCCTACCAATATTTTTTCCATTTTAATGTAAGAGGGTGTAGATTACCATTCTAGGTCGAGGGAAGCTCCTAGATTCTACAGTGTTTATGGTATTCCATTATGAACAACTTGCTCATTAGTGATCTCAGGGATGAGACCCTGAATCTATCAGGATTGACATATCAAGGGTGGGAAATAGACCATGGATGAAAGAAGCATGAGCAACATGAAAAATAATAGAAAAGGAAAATTGATAAATAACTAATAGGTAAAATGACATGAAACCAAAATAGGAGAAAATAACCAAGGCAAGAGCTAAATCATAACTGAAATCAAAGCCTAAAATATAGCAGAAGAGAGTTGGATATGAGAGATCTAAATGGGATATAACTAATGTGAAACCATATATTGGTCTCACCAAACATGGTAAAATGTAGTTCCAAGAATTTGAATGAAACCACAAATGTTTAGTAGGGTGCTAAATAAAACCACTAAGAGGCTAGAAGGCTCAGGGGTTCTATGGGCTGCATGAGGTCTATAGTGGCTATCATATTTGACAACTTGTACCAAGATATATATGGACTTGTAAACTAGGTTAGGGATATCAAGAACAAGAACACCAAGTATGCAAGCACCTATAGTGGATCTAACCATAGTAAATCAAGTATATAATACTATAATATTAATTACATAAACAAAATGAAAATAACAATAAAAAATAGAGAGAGAAAACATTTGAAATGTAAATCTAGAAGCTAAGGAAATTTTAAGCCAAATGAAAGATGTTTTAAGCAATAAAAATGTTTCCAAAAAAGGGTTCAAGAGCATGCCTATTTTATATTTGAGTTACCTTTCCAAATCAATACTACTATTTTCTAACAATGCAATGTTCTAGTTTAACAAGAGAGAGAGAATGTTTAAGTTTTATAGTTTGTCTTAAGCATGTATATCTATACTATGCAATGAGGAATGTTTATAAAGAAAGAAATGATATGTAATAAAGGAATATTTCAAGAAATGAAAGCACTCTTTAACCATATACAAATGTAATAAACTTTAGAAACTACTCTAAACAATGCACAAAATAACTATTTTACTAAAACAATTCAAATCCTAACATATACACTACAAAAAATAATGGAGTTTCAATTTTCATACTAAAGTGCCCTTAGATCAAGATCAAGGAATATGTTTATATTTTATACCAATAAATAATCCAAGATAGGAAGAAATGTAGGAGAAAGACCAAGCTATGTGCAAGCTAAATTCTAAACCAAAATCCAAGAGCAAAGGAGGAGGTGAAGTGAGAACTTGCAATGGTGTAATAGCTCCAACCAAGTGCATAAATCAAGTGTAATGACAAATGTAAAAGCTAGAAGAAAACCACAAGGAGTAAATAACAACTAATAGCAACAATGGAGTCTTTAAGCTAATGTATATTATCATATGGGATCCTCTATCACCAATCAAGCTCAAGAGTGCCAAGAGTGAATCAAGAGAGATTCAAAAAGGCATGAGAGTCAAGATAGGAAAGAAGAATCAAGAGAGAGTGTGGATGGCTAAGAGAGGAGGCTAAAATTAATGAAAATGAGGCATATATCCCAACCAAAATCCACTAAAAGACCTAAAACTAGCCTTTTTGACCATTTGGTTCATTTTGGCCCTTTTGGGCACGTTTTGCCTAGGCCATAGCCTAGGTTGAAGCTTTGGTAGAGGAAAGGTGCAGCCTATGCCATTGGTTTCCTTCAAAAAATACATGTCCTAGGTCAAAAAAAGGCCTAAGATGGTCAATAGTCTTCTAAAAGGCCCCAGGGGGTCTCTAGAAGGTCTGTCTTGCATGTAAAAGGGCCAATATGGACTAAGGATGTATGGAGGGTAAGAATATGATGCAAGAGAGGTCCAAGTAGGTGGTGGATGTCTCAAAGTGGGATGAATAGGTTTATTATTATACATATGAGCTGATGTTTAATCATAGGGAGGAGTAGGGTCATGGGAAGTACAATTATATATACCTCTTTACCAAGTACTAGGCCACTTCAAGTTCTTCCATTCACTTGTATGAATTATGTATGCAATGGTTGATGCACTAGCCTTTGTGCATAGGAGGTTGGAAGAATTAATTTTCTCATGATTTATTGTAGTATTCAATGGATTTGATATCAATTAGATGATTATAAATTTATAACTCCATGTTGCCAAGGTAGTCTTAGTAAAAATTTGAATTCATGAATGCATGTTAATAGGCTTGCAAGCTTATAGGTTCTTAAAGAATTTGTAAGACCTTTTTTGGAAGATGAATTTGTACTATCACCATTATATTCCAAGATTATAATGGATAAATAGTGTTTCATTCATGTCACTATGGCTTCTCATTCCCATTCAAACCTAATATGATGTTCAGGCTTGAAAAAAGTCATTCACATGCCATATAAGCTCTCCAAAGAGTAAGACACTTTGAGAAATATGAAAAAGAAACATATATCATAAAAATATAACATGAATACATGAAAATAATATTTATTTCATGAATAATGATGAATCACTACCATGATGAATAAATAAGAACTTGAAGTAAAACTCACTGAAACACCCTGTGCATCAAGGCATTCCTTCTCCAAGTGAAGGAAATTCATAGATAAGAGTAAAATAATGAAACAAAAATTAAAATTATATAAATTAAATTTATAAATCATCCATAAAAACCATTCCTCTCAATTAAATTTTATCTTGAAAAATAAGTGCAAGAATAGACCCCTCTTGGATGAATAGGCCATAATGACCTATTATCACTCTTAGTGAATTTTCATAAAGAAGAGGCCATAAATATGAACAATAATAAAAATAATTTCAATATTACTAATACCCCTAAAAAATTCCAAATTTTTATCTCCTAACTCTCTCTCCTCTATCCATACCAAGCACTTGAAAACTGCCCTTCTAGAGCTGCTAAGGAGGTCGATATGAGACATAAAATGGTTTTCTTCATTTTAAGACCTAAAACCTCTTAAAAATAAATTGTTTGACATTTTCATGGAAAAATAAGGTACTTAATATTCTTGAATCTCAATTTGACCTTGATAATTATATGTGTGGCCTCAAAATAGGCTTTTATAGCACTACAACTACTAGAATCACTTAAGAAGTCTGATGAAACTAATGTAAAATGTATCCAATGGATATTTTAATTCCTAAATAAGTATATAATTTCTTTAAAATAAATTTTTTTGGTTATAGGGGTTAGAATTTGGCCTTGGGAGGCCAAACTACCAATATTTTGGTGATTCATAGGGGTTGACCAACTTGATGGCCAAGAGAACCCTCTCATATTTTATGATAATGACAATATTAAAACATTACAACATGTTTTTGATGACAACCATTTGTAAATGACAAATAATTAACACTTATGACACATTTATGACTACCAAAAACTAACAAAACATAATAATGACGACAAAAGAAATACACCTAATCCTAAGAAACACATCTAACCTAAGTAAAACAACAAGACAAGGCAAATAAACCAAGGAAATAAACGAATTATGTTGAACATTTTGTAAACAAGAAAAAACAAACTAAAAAAATTAACCTAAGATTAAATTATTTCCTCCAAGATTAAATGGAAAACTTGATTGATCACTATGGTACCCTAAGGTCTGATTGCCATGTCTTGATTTGAGTCCAACCAAGCATTACTTATTTTATGAGAATTGCCACTTATAGCTAGAAGAATTGACATGTTCATGACTCCTTAGGAGGGCAACTAGACCTCCTTAATCCATTTCTAGATGCATGGGTTGTACATGTGATTCCAACACCTAATCATACTCATTCTACACTTGTCTTCCTTGCATGATCAATGTGATTTATGCCTTAGTCATGAGCTAATGATGGTTTGAGATTTCCATTATGTTATGGCTATAAAGTTGGCTTCTAAGAGAGGTGCATCTAGTTTCATGACTTATTAAGGCTATTTGAGTTCATTTCCACCTTCCAAGAGTGAAAAGACATATGTGGATGGGGTGAGGAGTTGATAACCTTTCTTGAAAAGCTCAAACAAGTCATCTCCTAATAAGACAACTTATTGGAATGGTGTTCTTGCAAGGCTGACTCCTTGTTTGATAGAACTGATTATCTCAATCTAAATTGAATCACCTTTAATTAAAGAGTAGCATAAGTTGATGATTTTAAATAAGTCCATTGATTATTCCTCACCTAGCTCTAGTATGATTGAAATCTCTTCAATTTGAATAGTAGAAGGTGTAGAATAAGACATATTACAGTTCAAAATATCAACTTATTAAACATGCTCATGGGGTTGAAAATAATCATCTACTACCCTTGATTAGTCATTTGAATTTTCTTCATCCTTAATAATAACTTGATGATCTTGCATGCTATCAAAGTTACCTTGTTCATCATCTTCATTGGCTGGATTACACTTGTCTATTGTAACTACTTCAAGTTCTTGGGGGATGTCATGATGAAGAGTGGCTTCCATGTCATCAAGAAAGTCTCAAGAAACATCCTCTTCTTATAAAATTGGAGTACCTCATTCTTGAATATTATCTTTCACACAAGAAACTTATTTTATCTCATCCTCCTTTGCATTTTGAAAGATTTATTCACACCTATCCTTGGCAAGAAGTGTCCCAATGATGATTTTCGCTTCTTTCTCACTCAATTCACTCTCATCTTCTATCACTACAACCACTTATTCATTTTTCTTACAAAGGATAGGCTCCTTTTGAATGAGTGGCATGGTGGATCCTTGAAATAGCTCAATAAAGTGAGTCAAATCTAATGATGTTATAGATGCTTTATAATGATCATTTAACTACTCACCTTTGATAACCATCACTTCCTCTTTTTGTTGCATGTTGTCTTGAATGGACCTCCATGAAAGGAAGTCCTCAAAATTTTGAGGAGGGATGGGTGGGGGATAATTTTTTTTTCAATTTTTATTCCACTTTAACATCTTGGATTATATTTATCTAGTCTCCTCCCCTTGACTACTGAATTTGCTCCCAAGTTATAAACTTGGATGTAAGAACTTCTGCTTTTGCATTTGTTATAACCCTGGACATGAATGGAGGAAATTCCTACTGGAATGGGATTATTTTTATATCTTCCATTGACTAATATAGAATTTGGTTTTCAAGTTCAACATTTTTATCAAGGCGAGCCTCAAAATCAATGACCATCTCATTGGATATCTCTTTTTGTTGATAATAATATGAAGGTCCTTGCATAATCTATTGTGAAACATGTAACTCAGTCTTCTTAAGGCACACTTCTCTTTCCCTTTGAACTCTCTCTTGGATAGACCTCCAAGTAGTAAAATTTGGAAAGGCTTGTGAGGAACTTTGAGGGATGTGACACACATTTTTTTGATATTATTGAGGGTGAAAAGGTAGTTCAATGGAGGACTAATGTGGAATGAAGGAGGGAACATGTTGCTGGTAGGATTGGACTTATCTCTTATAGACTATTAAATTATCTTAAATTATTGAAACTAGACCACCTATGTCAAGCATATCACCATTTATTCCTTAATGAACTTCTCTCATGAAAAATTCAAATTATTTATTAGCTTGATGTAATAATGTTCTTATGCTCTCAATCACATGCCTAGGGATTTCTTATCCATTTCTCTTTTGTGTGTCAATACCCATCATGTGTTTTTAATAGCCCCACAAGTTCTATTTAAGGCTTGATATGGATTGACTTAGAACATGGTTGGGATGATCATGAACATCATTAGGTTAACATGATTAATTAGAATGATAAACATACTATCAAGGAGGTGAATTAGGTTCACAAAGAGGGATAGAGTGGTGTCTTTGGTATTGAAAAGGATTATAGGCTTGATGAGGACTATCATATTGTTGAAAATGGTGAGTGTAGGGATGGTAAGGGATAGAATAGGATTTATAAGGATCATATTTTAATTGGAATGGATCATAGGGTTGTTTATAAGGAAGTGAATGAAAAAACTCTACCCCAAATGCAGCCATGGCTCACCATAATGCACATGAATAATAATGAACTATGAACAAGAACCACTCTTACCTTTGAGATGATAACCTTGTGATGACTTCAACTATGAAATATGATTATAAATCCTTTCCCAAGTGTTTTAAACCACTCAAGATGATACTATAAAGGCTCTAATGGTCGAATCTATCCCATCGAGCATGCCAGAATTGTTAACAACCCAACTTGTACCCTATGAAAGAGAGTGTTCAATTATTATTCAAACCTAGAATAACATGAGAATGGACTAAAGGCTATGGGTGACCTTATAACTATAAAAGACCTATATATTATATGGTTATCTCCCCTAGTATATCACTTATGGCTCAATTTACTAAAACATACTATTATTAGGTTGAAAATGGATAAAAAGTACAAAAAATAAACCTACTCTAATGGAAGGTGACACACCAATGTAAAAAATCATTAAGTCAATTTAGACTTTAACAAACACTTATAATCAATGTAAATGATTGAATCTTATAACTCCAAGGACTCCTATGCAAAAGTGTTTCACATAAAGGTTTCACTAAGTGATCAAAACATGTGGGTAATAATGGAAGGCCTAATTCAAGGCACTAACTACTCAATATCTCCACTCTAATCTCAACCACTCAACACTTGAACACTATATGTGACCTACATAAGCTCATCTACTCATAACTAGGTGAGATTAGGACATTCCAAGGGAGAAAGACTACCACATGTGTAAATCAAACTAATAAAATATATTAAACTTGTATCAAAGAGTTTTATGTAGTCATTTGTATTAACTTAAGAGGTTAAAAAGTGTCAATATTAGAAGATTATCCTCATGCACAAGAGAGAGAGATACAAATCAAAGACTTAAGGATTGAGTATATAGTATAATGGGAATGGAGAGAGAGAGAGAGAGAGAGAGAGAGAGAGAGAGAGAGAGAGAGAGAGAGAGAGAGAGAGAGAGAGAGAGAGAGAGAGAGAGGAGAGAGAGAGAGAGAGAGATGAGAGAGAGAGAGAGAGAGGACCCCCAAAATTAGGAAGTGTATCATTGATTTAGTCCTTCTCCAAATCCTACATAGTATTCTTTAATTAATTTGTCATCCATCCTTGGATAAAATCATGTAGAGGTTTATGAAGGATTACTTGGAAGAATGAAGAATTCATGAACATTCATAAATGATGTTTTACCAACACATCCTACTAAGGCTTTGTTTGCACACCCCTATATCTTTGGCCAATAAGAGTCTTCCTTGAAAATAGGTCTTTATCCATGATAGTATTGCATCATGACTTGCTAAATTATTCATTTGAAACCTATCCATAGCATTAATGAAGTTTTCTCACCTTCCTTGGGCCATTAGATCTCTTTTAGTGTTTTTTTTGACTTCTTCCATGCCTTAGGCATTAAAAGGAAAGAAAGTATTTTTGAAGTCTTGAGACCTTTTACAACCTTGACATTTTATCCAATCAAATATAACTTATTATTATCTTCAAATTGGCATGGAAGGTGATGAGTAACCTTGAAAAGCTTATTGAAAATTTCTCATGCATCAATTTGGGTGTTTTGACTACTTAACTCCTTCACAAGCAAAGAGGCTTAAGAGAGAGAAATTGAGTTTTGCATTGGACTAGGAAAAATTATATCATTCATGGATTATTAACAATACATCATACCCTAAAAAAATGCATTTTTAGCCATAAATTAATCCAAAAGACTCAAATTCTCTCATTATTCTTGTTAATGTACCCCTTACTTGTAATCCTAAAAACCTAAAAATCTCCTTGTATATAAGATTTTATAGACAAAATTGAAAAATTGGGAAAAAAAATTAGTACCATGTATCACCTTATATCTCCAAACAAAATTTTATGATCAGAATCCAAGTATGAGTACTCCTTTTCCTTCATTTTCTTCACCAATTAGGCCTAATTAGCCCTACTAGGCCTAGAAAGATAAATCTTGCCCAAATGACCACCCACACATGTGAAATCACCCAAAAGTGTGTGATTGACTTTACATGGCCTAATACCATTTTCATGCCAAATTTGGGGTCCTAAATCCCTATGGAAGTATGCAAACCATGAAACCACCTTGCTTCTTAGGCTTATTTTGAGCCTGTTTGTGATTGCCTTGAAAAAAATGCATAATTTTTCGACTTCCAAATTATCCCATGGAAATTTTTTATATTTATATTTATTAAAAGTCAAAAAATACCATATATTATGTTTGGGAAGTTCTTCCCTTCTGAGAGCACCTAAAATACACCAAAAAATCATGAAAATAGGGGTTTTGGAGCAATTCGTACAAGTGACATCAACATTAAAATATTTTTGGAGAACCTCCTTGCAGTCCTCAACAAAATATAAGAGGTTTTAGGATAAAAATGTATCATTTTATATTATTTTGGTATCTTCCTCTACAAAATGGTCACAACTAGAGTTTTAAGAGGGTTTAAGACCTGTTTAGGGTCTTAATGATTGTTCATAAAGACATGACATCCAAATGACAACCTTCCACTCGGAAAACCTTCTTGAATGATCTAATCAGATATCCCAAAATTATTAGACTCACATTCAAATTTTGATATTTGATACGAACATTTGAAGTTGCTCATCGGGTGGCTTACTTAGCATTCTTGAGGCTAGAGAGAGGTCAAGTTTGAGTTTTTGATATTAAAAGTAATTTATATTGATTTTAATAGTTCATAAACATTTATATAGACCCAAAAAATGATTATACATGTCTTGGAAGTTTTGTTTACCCTTACGTGTGTTTATGTTATACTGATTAGGGTAAATGGGGTTATGAGCTTGTCTCTCCTTGTCCTCAATGGATCTTGGACTAAAACCTAAATGTTGATACTATGTTGAATTGTTTTGAGATAATATTCATGAATTTTTAATACCCAAAAGATCCATTAATGATGTTTTATAACTTGTTTCATTCCCTTAGAGCTTAAGTGGATCTTTAGGTGTCATGGCCACCTTTGCCCAAGGAGTGGGCAAGGTCTGAGACAAAATAGTGGATATGTACACTATTGGTATGATCTTGGAAGACCATTTAAACTTCAATCCAATCATGACAACAAAATTTACAATATTTATCATGCCTTTATAATCTTGAATCCATCATTTTTCTAAGACTAGCTATAGGACTGCTTATGTACAAAAATACTAAGAAAGATATTTTGGGCCAAAAGACCATATAAGTGACTTTACAGTAAATGTAAATCCTTATCATGTTTTAATAACCTCCATTAAATAGCTCATTATTATTATCCATCAACACTTGCCTCTTAAAAGGGCCTAGAACTTCATATTTCACACTAATGATTTGTATGCTAACAAGCATTATTGACCCTAGAGGTTAGTAGAATGAGTTTGTCATCAATTTTTACTCTATGAAAATTTATTAAAAACCTAATGGAGGTCATAATTAATTCATACATACTCTTATTCAGCATCTATCATGCTAACTTAGTGAAAACATACTCCTCATACCTAGTTTGTAAGTGGGTTGGTAGCTCTCTAAAAGGGACTATATTCTTTAACTATCTATGTTTGACTAAATTATTGTATTTAGGATTAAATATTACCTCAATTATATTATTGTATGCTCATGATCTTTATTTAAGTCTTAAAACTATTTAATTAACCTTCAAACATCACCTAACACCTTTGCTTTCCTTCTCTCAGGCATAAAACTAACTCATCTTTACTTGCAGTCTGTAGGTGATCTTAGGGTATTTGAATATCTATAGGTGATTAAGTTTATGTCCCTCTCCTTCACACCAATATCCTCTCAAAAATATATGAACTTGGTTATAGTACTAAAATATATTTTAGACCCTTAATAACTTCTATCAACACTTTTTACGACCTCTCTCATTGCTCCTCAAGTACACAGTACTGTAGGTGGGTTGTTTAGGTGTACAAACTATAGAAAGAGGTTAGATTCTCTAATTTCCTCATGATATATTTTAGATATAAAAAAATCATATTTTACATTTAATATTCATCCCATAATTTTATTACAACCTCTTTAAACCAATATATAATAACCTCATGTCTCATAAAGACTTGATTTTAATTCTATTAGGAGTAACTTGTATGGAATCCAGGTGAACATTAGGTATTAAAAGACCTTAAGAATCTCATTGACAAGACTTAATAATTTTTAATACATTATGATAGTGTTAGTAATATATAATTTAGATAAATATTAATAAAATAAAGATATAAATAAAATGTAGAAAACACAACACAAGAGAGAGAGATTTAATGTGGTTCACCCAATATGGGCTACATCCATACAGAAATAGCTAATTCTCATTTCACTTAGCCCAAAAAATGAATGGAAAAAACTGAAATACATCCACTATAATATCCTCTTCACTCACACACCATGTGCTACTATTATTAGACTACCCTCATATAAAAATAGGGTTAAATATTAGGGCAAAAATATACAAACATAATTTCTACCATTAGATATCTGACCTAATAGTGAATGGTTCAGATTTACTATGAAATTATAATATTTAAAAACCCATGATTACCCTATAGGGGTGGGGGGGTTGGGGGGGGGGGGTTGGGGCTATTATACCCCCCCAATAACCCCTATCGATAACTGGACATTATAATAAGATTAGCCTCCACCATCCAACAATCTCCCATTTGGAGACTAATTTTTGCATCTCCACTGCTACAACTCTTCCTTGGAATTTTATTTGAACTTTGACCTTGGCATGTTTCTCATATTATTTATTATCCTTGAAGACCTATTGAAGCTAAACAACTCTCAATTTTATATTTTGTGATTGTCTTTGTTATCACATCTATAGTATTCTAACTCATATGGATATTTTATAACTTCTGTTGACCATCATCTAAAACTAAAAGAATGAAGTGACACCTAAGTTATATGCGTTTGGTTTTTAAGTTGAATGATGAGTTTTTTATTAAATAAATCACATGCTAGATTTTAATATACAACCTACAATCTTCCAAATTCTACCTCAACTCTTCCATGAATTATTGCATACATATCATCTTCTTGCTTGATTTTGTAGTTGCAACATATTTTACCTCTTTAGATGATAAATAAACTATCTTCTATAGTTTTGAAATCCAACTAATTATTGTGTCACCAAAAATGGATAAATAATTTGTGGTGATCCTCCTACCATCTAAATATCTAACCATGTCTGCATCAACATATCCTTATAAGGTAGTATCTGACCCTTCATAGCATATCTATCTATTAGTGGTCCCTCTCAAGTACCTAAGAATCCACTTGACTGCATCCCAATATTTTTTTCCTAGATTATTCATAAACCTAATAAAAAATCCCACTACATGAGCAATTTCTGGTCTAGTGCACATCGTAGCATACATTAATCTTTCAATTGCTAAAGCATAGGGTACTTTAGACATGTAATTGATTTATTCCTAAATTTTAGGACACTATTCCTTGATTAATTTTAAGTCCCCTCCCAAAGGTGAACTCACTGGTTTTACATCTTGCATATTGAACCTAATTAATACCTTCTTGATGTACTCTTCTTGAGACAAGGTCAATTTTCTATTTTTCTATCTTGTTATTTTCATACCAAGGATTTGCTTTGCAACACCCAAATCCTTCATTGTAAATGAATTTGATAGTTTTATTTTTAGCTCATTTATATCATTCATTTTAGATCCTACAACAAGCATGTCATCTACATACAATAACAAGATAATATAGCTATCATTATCTAATCTCTTCAAATAAACATAGTGGTTAGAATGACATCTACTATAACCTTGTTTTATCGTAAACATGATAAATTTAAAATACCACTATCTTGGATCTTGTTTTAGGCCATATAAACTCTTATTCAACCTTTACACCTTTTTCTCCTTATATTTGACTTCATATCCCTATGGCTACTCATATATATTTCCTCCTCCAAGTCACCATGAAGGAAGCTAGTCTTCACATCTAACTGTTCAAGGTTCAAATATTTTACTACTACCAAACTTAAAATAATTCTTATAAAAGTCATTTTAAAAATTAGAGAAAATATTTTATCAAAATCTATACCTTTTTTATGCAAACCCCTTTACAATAAGTCTAGCATTGTACCTCTTTTTGCCTCCATATTCTTCCTTCAACTTATAAACCCATCTATTTTGCAATGCTCTTTTACCTATAGGTAACTGAACCAAATCCCATGTTTGGCTATGTACCAAGGAGTCCATATCCTCTTTCAAACCTTTCTCCCACTTATTTCTAGTTTCTACTTGCATTGCTTCTTCATAGCTTTCTGGATCACCACCATTAGTCAATAATAAATAATAAAGTAAAGGAGAGTATCATTCAAGAAGTCTACTTTGGTAGATCTTATAGCTAAACTTTCAAGAGTTTAAGGTAATTTTTTTTTTTTTTAATTTGTTGCACATTTCAATTCTGGCACTTTTAGAATTTCATTTCCAATGATTTCATCAATTATTGCATATTTTGTATTTGGCTTTTCTTGTTTCTTTCCTTGTAACTGATCTCTATACATGACCTTCTCATTAAATATCACATATGTACTCCTAATGATTTTTTGATTTTTAAAATCCTATAAATGGTAATTAAAATCATTAAATTCATATCTAATATAAGTACATTTATTAGATTTTGCTTCAACCTTGGTTCTATTTTCTTTACCAATATGGATAAATGCTTCAACCAAAAGTCTTTAGAAATTAATAGTCTACCTTTTTACCTATCAATGCTTCCTCTATAATGCCACCATATAAAGGACTTGAAGCCTCTATATTTATAAAGTAAATAGTATTATCCACAACATCTAACCAAAAATTTAAAGGCAACCCTGCATTTAATATCATGCTCCTTACATGCTCCATGATTGTCCTATTCATCATTTCTAACACATCATTTTATTATGGTGTTCTTGAAACCATTTTCTCTATACGAATCCCATGGGATGAATAGTAATTATCAAAGTATTTATTGTAGTATTCACTTCCATTTTTTAATTTGAAACACTTCAACTTATTTCCTATCTCATTCTCAATCAAAGCTTTCCATTTCTTAAAAGTATCAAAAACATCAATTTTTTTTGTATGCAATAAACCTAAGTTTTTCTAGTTGCATCATCAATAAAAGTAACATAATAAGAAGAGCCACCAAGGGATGATACCTGAGTTGGTCCCCATACATCTATATGCATAAGATCTAACTTTTCATCCTTTTTTTATCTTCCCAACTTTGAGAAATCTGACTCTCTTTTATTTTTTATACACATAGTGCTCATAGAAATACAAATCCACCTTCAAATCTAGCAACAAATTTTTTAAGTGGAGAACTTGCATCTCCTCTAACTCATGTGCCCAATTTTATGGTGACATAATTTTATATTTTCTTTTGTAGAAGCTAAAGGAATAAAAGACTCAACATTACTAGTAAATAAATATAATTTACCTACCTTCTCTCCTTTTGCTATTACCAATGATGCTTTAATGACTTCCATAAATTTTATACACATGTAACTATGTAGCCTTCACTTCCCAACTACCCTACTAAAATTAGATTTCCTCTCAACTCGGGAACATGCCTCACCTCTTTCATTAACCATTTTTTTCCATTTTATAGTTCTATCTATATCTTACCCTTTCCAAAAATTTTACAATGTTCACCATCACCCAAATAAACCTATTCAAAATCACCTTGAACATAGTCTTGAAAATATTTCCTATGGGTTGTAACGTGAAATGAAGTCCTAGATTTAAAACTCAAGAATAATTTATATTATCTATTGAAAGGATTAAATAATCTTGTAACACATCACTTGCTACATTTTCTTCTTAATTTTTATCTTATTGTTCATTTCCTTGTTTTCTTTTTCAAAACCAACAATCTTTGTTTAAGTATCATTTCTTCCTATAACACACTAACATTCCTCTAGATTTGAATCTTTCCTTATTATACTTCCCATGATTCCTTAGGACCTTTCCTCTATCCTTTTGTCTTCCCCTATTATCCATAGTCAAAGCATTACCTAATGTCTCACCTATGCTTTTTCATTGTATTTCCTCACTAAGAATAACAAAAATAACATCATCAAAATTTAAAGTGTCTAAACTAGAGACATAATTACTCATAGACATAATAAATCCATTCCTTATTTTTGGAAACGAGTATAGAATAAAAATATCCCTAACCTTATCATCAAAATTTACTCCTATAGAGCTTAACTAATTTATGACCATGTGTTTCACTCAAATTTTGATATTATGCAAAAGAAGGTAGTAAAACTAAAAATACAGGTTGTGGTAGGAATACCTATTTATTTGTGCATGAATTAACTTAGAAGATTATGAAGAGATCCTCTTTATCTTTGAAGGAAGACCTATAGATAAGAAAGTACTAATGCAAACTTGTTCATTAGACAAATAGTTGGGTGGATTACCTAGCAATAGCTAGATCTCAAAATTAGGATCTTCCTTATGGGCTATTAATCCACACATTTTTAAGAAATTAATTTTATAAAATAGAGTAAAAGGTACTTTCATAAATTAAAAAATATTACTAAAATTGAATACAAGAATGCTTGCTCAAAAAATAGACTATAAATGATCAAATTAGTGATAAACTAATAAATACTAGTGCTAAGGGGTTAGGGTATGATTTAGAGAATCAGGTAGGGGTCTATGAATAGGTAAGGACATAGAAAACTAGATTTGGTTGGGTGTATCTAGGTGAAAGGATCTTGATATAAATTTTCCTAATAGTGAACTATTAGTGGTTAAGGTGACCATCGCTAGTTGGGGTGACCATCGCTAGTTGGGAAACCATTGCCAGTTATCTAACTATCACCAGTTGAGACTAACCATCACCGATTACGTAACCATCATTGGTTGCCTATCAATGGAACTATGTTAGTGTTATTGATTGATGAGATTCAAAAGGTATGTTCTAAGAGGTGAGTTAGGGCTAGACTAATTTTGGAATGAAAATACAATAAGTTAATACCAAAAAACAAATACTTGTCTTACCAAAATTTGGTTGGATGGATGGCTGAGATAGATTGCTCATTATAGAAGTTGGTCATGATTCTGTTAGAGTAACGATATTTGGAGAAATTGATGGAGAGATGGAAGTAAGCTAACTCTCTAGTATGGTTGTTAGATTTCTAATATAATTTAAGATTATTGACCTATAAAAAGAGATTCTAGATACAGAAAGCTCTTGATCATAATCATAGATGGAGTTAACCTCCTATACCTCTCTCTCTTATAGTCAAAAGCAAGAGGTGTAAGTGAAGGTGTAACTAGTCCATATGAATATAATTTTTCCATGAAAATTCTCACAACAAGATTTAGATGAGATATATTAAGAAAACCAATGTGGTGGTTTGCATGCTAAAAGTCTAGGTGGTGTAACTTGACCATTTCTAGTCAACCTGACCATCACCAGTCATGGTTGAAGGAAAACAAGTGGCTAGGCTAGGTTTGTTAGGTCAAACTACTTATAGGTTAGGTTTAGTTAGGGGTTGGAAGGTAGATGCTCCCAAGGGGGTCATAAGATGGTAAAGAGGATTATCACCTTGGAAATTATAGTGTGTGGATTTTTAGTGTCTACATTTGCCCCTTTTTGTTTTTCAAATTGAATCAACAAGCTAAAAAAAATTGATGTTGGTTAAAGGTCTAATTGCTCTAAGTATGGGAAGAAGTATTCCCCCTCAAATCGAGAGTTGATGAGGTAAGGAAAAATTGGGTCAAGGTTTGCTAATGGGTAGATGGTAGGTCATGAGGTAGGTGATAAAAATAATGGTTGGTCATTTGAAACACAAAAATGATCACAAAATGTAACTAAGTGTGATAGTCATGATCATGTAAGGACTAAAGCTACCAATGTTAGTAAAAATAAGGGTCAATGTTAAGAAGACAAGTGACTAGTGTATCGCATGACTATATTTAGGTATGATAGTTGGATATACCTGTTAGTCTCTAAGGTAGGGTTAGTGTTTCCATGGGTATCTAGGGTTAGAAGTTCTCTTGATGAAAACACCAATATGTTAAGTGTCTTTAATATCCAAGGTAGGAAGTACTCTTGAGAATATATCAATTCTCTAGTTGTGCACTAGGTGGTGCAAAAATGAATAGTTAACAAGGCAAGGTTGGTCTACATGGTCAAAAGTACCAATCATGGTCGATGTAAAATATACAATTAGATTGGGTCAAAAATTACCAATGTTGAGGTGGATGTAACTAAAGGGGAGGGTTTTGTTGGATGGGGTGGATAAGCTAACTCCATGTGCACTAATAAAGTAGATGTTGCCTACATAGTTTTATGGACATAATATCCGAACAAAACTTTAGGCCAAATGTAGTTATTCCCATTTGGGTAGAGAAAAGGTTGAGCACTAAAGTGGGGTGATTAGAAAGTTTTAAAAATGAAAGGGAGGTAACCCTAATTGATGATGGTCAGGGGTTACCCCATAGGTTGACCAACACCATTCACCCTAATCGTCAATGATTAGGGTAAAAACTCTAAAAATTTGGAAGGTTTAAAAGTAAAAAGGTGAATTGTTTTTCACCTTTTGACTTTTGGCATTTTTCTCTAGGTAAAAAGTCTATTTTTTTTCATTTGTGTGTTGGTGCTATCGAGGTGGAAGGTTTGGATTGGTTCATTTGTCTAAATGAGGATAGAGTTGATAGATGTGGATGAGGAGATGGTTAAGTGGTGGGATGAAGGCTTTGAATATGCCAATTATCACAAAATGAGGTAGGTTTTGCTTTGAATTGATAGCTAGGTGAGTTTATAATTTGAATAACATTTAGGGGTTGGAAATAGAGGGGGGAAATGGGTTTGTCTATGTATTTTGGTTTTATTTCCCTAGGTTTAGGGTTTACATAAAGTAGGAAAATTGGTAGAAAAATTGGATAAACATAGGTGTATGAGGTTGGCATTGGGTAAAAAATACTTTAAAAAGGGAGATTAGGTAGATTTGTAGGTTTTATGAGGTTGTATATAGGTTATAGGTTTGAGTCCTTCCATCATTAGGTGCAGACAGAGATCATCATCAGTTCACCTTGATCGGTGCCAATTAAGCTCAAGGATAATGATGGATTTTAAGGGACTAGAAATGGTTCTAATAATCATCAATAGTTGATGGGTTTGGTTAAAAGGGGTGGAATTTATTTTAAAAGTGTTTGTTGAAAAGATTTTAAGATGTGAAATTTTAGTTGATGATGATAGTTATTTAGTGAGTTGATTACGCTCTTAGTTGATGAGTGTGTGATAAGTGTTAGGAGTATAGGGGGATAAAATAGGTGTGGTTTTTACAAAGAAAGATATGGGAGGAGGGTTGGATAGAGGCATAAGGTTGTGTGGGAAAAATGTATGTAGGGTAGATGTAATGAGGTGAATCATAATAAGTTAAAATAAAAGTCTAAGTTAGTTAGGTGGAAAACTAAGTATGTTTGTTGGGTGTGTGTTGTGCTTGTAGGCTCACAAGCATTTTTGTTTGAGGGACCAAGTTCCCATGATATTTATAGAGGTTTAAGATGCCATGACTGCTAACAAATGAAGGTGTATAGAGTCCATTAGATTAGGTGTCTATCATCACCTACCCTGGGATCCTATGATGATTGTCACACTCATCGAGAGAGAGGATCCTATAATGAACATTTTTTGGCTACTAACTGGAGATATCACCATACTCCTAAAGGATGTGCATAGGATCACATAATTGTTGATTCAATGAGATCTAGTTTACGATATAGAGAGTGACCAGATAAACTATTTCATAGATCTGATATATGGTATAGATCAAGTTCATGCATGTTTTCATGTAGGTGGATTTAGTTATGGTCTATTATACTAGAGTGCTCATCAGGATAGATGATTACTCATGATGATGATGGCCTTAACAAGTTTTGTGCTACTTAATTTAATTGGAGGGTGGTTTTCACATCTATTACTTGGTGTTTTAGTTGAGATGTTATTAGGGAGGACCATATTTAGTTGGTCTCTAATTTTAATAGTGCATATATACTAGGAGTTATGGGGATTATGAGCACATAAGAGGTACAAGGTTAGTGTTGGCTCTATACTTCACTATTGGGCATTCAAGTATATTTGGGTGATGAGACCCTTGGGGATATAAGTGGATAGTTATCTATTGATTGATAACATAGTGGGATTCTTTTGTTGGAGGAGATGTGGTACCATGATAGGGTTAGGTGGAGGAGCTAAAGATATTGAGTGGTTGTGGGATGCATTAGAGGGTTTGGTGATTGGAAATGTTATATGGAGACCATATATTGGGTGGCCTTAGTAGATAGGACTCAAATATCACACCATAAGGCTTTAGAGGTAGTAGTGGGTATATGGGAGATGGGAAGGCAAAGATGAGTTTATCCCTTTTGATTGTGTGTATTTAGTTTGGCATAGGGGATCTTGCCTAACTTTCTGAGGTATTAAAGGGAGGAGGATAAGTTTATGTTACCTAAGCCATAGATATAGTATGTTATTCTTGATTATGAGGAGGTATTGATTAGATCTCCCATTGATGATGTGGGGGTTGCTTATGGATGTGCAGCCTGATATCAAGGTAGATACACCATATAAGACTTTGGATGGGGTGATGGACCCCAATAGGCTATGGACATAGATCTAGAGGGGGTGAAAGTATAGGGGGATGGTTAGGCAATATCAATACTCACCTTAACATAGGCCTAGATCACTATACTATAGAGGTAGGTGGCCACACTATAGGGGCAGTTAGTGGCTGTGATAGCAAAGTAAGATCAAGCATAGGCATAGATAACCATAAGATAGGGATATATAGTTTTTATATAAGGTTAGGTGTCCACCTTATATGGGTAGTTTTAGGTGATTAAAATTGAGACGGACTAGGCACATGCATCCCTTAAGGTTGTCATACAGGAGAGAGATGCTCTTAGATAGAGGGTAAAAGTAGGAGGGTGACCATCACTAGTGGTTGAAAGACCATTGAACATAGTTTTGAGGCTTTAATACTTAACCAACATTGAGGATCTTAGGTATTATGAGATGATGGTGTTAGATCAACTCCCACAAGCAATGAGATATAGGGAATATAGAGCTAGTTTGGCTAGTGGGTCATCTATAGCTACCCCATGATAGTGGGCCATGTAGGGATACCAAGGGGGCACCATTAGATGGGAGTGCAAGGGTAGGTGGTAGTGGTGAAGGTTATTTAGGGGAATTATTTACATATGTGATGATATGTTGGTATATATAGGTGTACATTATTTTTGATACCGGCCTAAGTGTTGATGTAGTGAGATGTGCATGTTTTAAAAGAGAGTTTATACATTTTTATATGTATTTATGATGACATGATGTATATGATGATTCATGGTTTATGATGTTATATATGATGTATGTTTATGGTTCATGGTTGATATGTTTAATGTGGTTATTCATGTTTATGATAATGGTTGATGGTCTATGGTTTCTTGCATATACTTTATTAGAGGTTTGACTCAATAGCTTAGGCATGTGATGTTTGAAAGATAGTTATGATGATTTGATTTTGTTCATGAATATGATAGGATAAATTATGGATGTATATATGGTATATGATATTTAATCATTAATGGATTTGATTATGGTTATGATGATGTGGTTTTCATGAGATGTGTTGTGGTAATGTTATGGATAGATTGGTAGATGATGTATGATATTGTTCATGATGTTTTGATTATTGATTTTGTTTATGCTCATGATAATGAATTAGGATATAATATATGTTGACATGATGTTTTGATAGTAGAGCGATAGGATTATGTTTATTGCATGACATGATATGATGTGCTTTTATGGTGTTTTGATCATATATATGTAGGTGATGTAGTCCATGGACATAACTCATAATGTTATGTTTTTGAATTGATATTTGTTGCTTATGATCATGGAGATAAAATGTGGATATGGTTGAAGATGTGATGAGAATACATAAAGTAAGTAGATAATGAACAAACTAAATGTTGAGGATGGTGAAAGGAATCATGAGAGTTACGTCTACATGAAGAAATAAAAGATAAAAAAATAAACATGATGCCTCTTCATTGGTAAGGATAAAAATGAAACTCGAAGTCAGATTAGCTTAGTGAAAATAAGCCTTTCAAATGCTTCACATTAGCATAATTTGGTTGGTAAATGGGTATCTTGATTAGATTACATCAAATAAGCTCATACTCCCATGTATATGATATATGGAGGGAGGATGGGTGACATTGGAACCATCATGTGAGACTAGCATGCCTCTTTTGTAGGATTTCTTGAGGATAGTGTAAGCAAGTCTATGCTCATATATAAAGTGTAGAATGAGTGATGCGGGAAGTCTATTGAGGAGAGTTTATTTTGGGTTTCTAAGATTTATTACTTTTATGAGAGCTGATTGTCGCTTTCAAAATTCTTACATTGTTGCTTATGGGTTTTTGCTTATTTTAATTTTGCTTGTGGTTGGGGAAGCTTATTGATGTAGGAATCTTCCAAGAAATTGCTAGTTTTTGACAAGTATGTTACTTAGCCACCCTTCAAGGGAATGGTCTAATTTTATGTGCCTAGTTCAAATTATTGTGATAGCTATCCTTCAAGGGAGTAGTCCACCTTATGTTTGTGTAATTTTTAATAAGTTTTTAATAACTGTCCTTCAAGGGAGTAATATGTGAATGCTAAGAATGACCCAAGATTTATAATTTATTTACTTTTGTTATTGATTTTGATTGACATAGACTTGATTATACATGCTCAAGGTGTTACCTTTATGAAGGCAAGACTAAGAGCACAAGAAGGTTCAGAAGGTGAAAAGAGGTGTAGGTGATAATGACCATAGGAACTAATCTAGAAGAAATGGTAATTAGTATGAGAATCATGCCATAGGCAGAGCCATGGTACCCATTGTTTAATATTAAGTTATGAATGTGATGGATAATCACATGATTTAATTATATTCAGTTACTTCTAAAAAGAGGGAAATGAATTGGGTTGTAAGGGATGAGCTTAACTTAAACTAATGATGATTGTGACCCAGATTTAATAATAGAAAGGATGCAAATACAAAGTATTGAAAGGCTCAGGCTCTATTTTGCCTTTGAGGGAGGAAAAAGGATAAGCTCTTGATCCATACTTATGGGTTAAGTTGTAGGGTCTAAGCCAATTGAAAGCAAATGTTCCCATTTTTCATTTATCCATGTTAGTTACATGTTGATTTTCCTTGAGGATGATATCTCTAATATTGAATTCTCACATGTTCAAGTGTTTTTTATAAGCATGATTGATTCATTTTTGATATACATGGAGATGGGAAAGAGTGGCCAAATGACACTCATCAAGGAGCTCAACTTGGGATAAATGTTCTTGACAGTAATCATCTTCTAAAATAAAGTCATGTAAATATATGTGAAGAGAGGGTATTTGGAGCTTAAGAGGCAACACAACGTTAGCTCTAAACATAAGGGAAAAAGGTATAACACCTGTAGGGGTTTAGATGCTAGTACAATATGACCATAAGGTGAAAGGGTGTGTAAGTGCCAATCTTGACCTAAGGCATTGACCATTTTGGTGAGCATGTTGTTAAGGGTTTTATTAGAGGCCTTCACTTGTCCATTTACTTATAGATGATAGGGTGATGAAAAACTAAGTTTTATACCAAATACATCATAAAGGCTTGAAATTATTTGTTTTTGAAGGATTTTTCATTATCAATGATGATCTTATGGGGAACACCAAAGTTGTAGATGATATGATGGGTGATAAATTAGATAGCCTTTTTAGATTTTATCAAGATAAGAGTTATAGACTCCACCCATTTGGTGAAACATTCAATCATAGTGATGATAGAGTGATGTCATTATGAAGAGTGGGGGTTGATTTCACCAATCAGGTCTAGAACCCATTGTGAAAAGGGCCAAAAGTTAGTGGAAACTTGAAGGCTATGACTAGGTGCATGATGCAAATTAGCATGTTGTTGACACATAACACACTTTTTCACATAGCCACAATAGTCTTGGTTAAGGGTAGTCCAATAATAGCCTAGGTTGAAGATGCACTTAGACATAATGAGTCCACTAAAGTGACCCCTAAAGATACTATCATTCATTTAGTTGATAATGTGATAGGATTTTGGATCATGGAAGCAATGGAATAAGATGCCATCAAAACCATGTTTGTAGAGGATGCCTCTCATAAACCCTAATTATAGGTGATGAACATTCTTATAGAGGCTAGATAAAACTATGCCAAGGTTTAGGTATTTGAAGGTACATTGATACCATAGGTTAGGCTAGATCTCCTCTAAATTAAAGATGGTTGGAGTGTCTAACTTGAAATATGAAGGTTTACTGAGGTGACAGACAATGACCAATAGCTTAGAGTTGGATGGTGTTGATAGGATTTGGGAAGTAAAAAAATCCATGGTGTTAGAAAACTTGTTGGTAGATCATGGGGTGGTTTGAATATAGTAGTGTTTAAATGATGTCAAGAGTTATATGACTAACTATCTATATAATTGCAAAATCTCATTCTTACACTTGTAGATGTCATTGACTTGATTGACCACAATTTGGGAGTCACCAAAGATATTGATTTTTATGACTCTTAATGCTAATGCAGTTTGTAAACCTATTACGAGGGATTCATATTTGGAAACATTATTGGTACATGCAAACTTAAGTTAAAAATATAAAGGAAGTGGTTCACTGATAAGGGGGATAAGGATGATACTGGCTCCCCCACCATGTTAACATTTGAAACCATCGAAGAACATGGTTACATCATTGGTGAAATATTCTTGTGATAGGCTTACATGGACTCATCTAAAAATTCATGAGGAGGTTAGTTTCTTGGCATGGGTGCGTCAACAAATTGGTCAATAATGACTTGCCCTTTAATGGAATTTTGTTGGAGGAATTTAAGGTCAAACCTGGATAAAAGTATGAGCCACTTGGCCATATGTTGGTTTTGGTATGGCTTAGAGTATATATACTTGAGTGGGTCGGTATTGGTTATGAAAAAAAAATTGGTTAATAAGGTAGTGGTGAAGTTTGATGGCCATAAAGACTAAGGCCAAACATAGTCTCTCAATGTGAGTATACTGAGTTTTGTAGTCTAGAAGGGTATGGATTATATAACAAATAGCTTGATCTTTATGTCATTCATCCTAATGGGAAAGCATTGCCCCTAGGGAATGGTCAGTGGTAGAGATATAAAAGTAGATAGGTTGGTTATCCTTAGGGGGTGTGAGGATAGGTGGAGATAAAAGATACTCTTTGAGTACATTAAAGGCTTTTTAATAATCAACATTCCACTTGAAAGAGATGTATTTTTTCAAGAGGTGATGGAAGGGTTGACATCAATATGAGAGCTAAGAAATGAAATAGTGAATGGATTGGAGATTCCTCTAGAAATGATGAAGTTGCTTAAGGTTGGTTAGAGGTAGAATCTCAAGGATGGCTTTGATCTTAGCCAAATAAACCCTAATTCCTTAAAGGGAAATGATGAAGCCAAGGAGTTTACCTGGAAATACCCCAAAAAATATGTTTCTTGGTATTGAGGTGGACATTGTAATGGATAAGTCTCTCAAAGATAATCTTGAGAATGGCTAAGTGGTCCTTTAAGAGTTTGGATTTTTTGAAGAGGTCATCCATGTAGTCCTCAATGAATGTGTAGATAAGATCATAGAAGATGTAGGTCATAGCACATTGGTAGGTTGCAACAACATTATTAAGACTAAAGGGCATGACCCTATAACAAAAGGTCCCTCATGGGGTGATAAATAAATTTTTGTGTTGATCTTTAGGGGTAATCAAAATTTTATTATAAACCAAGAATCTATTCATGAGAGACAACATCTCATGGCCTACTGTTAGATCAATAAGTTGGTTAATGTTAGGTAGATGAAGTTATCCTTTGGGAAAGCAAGGTTGAGGTCATGAAAGTCCACATAAATATGTAGTCCCCCTATGGCTTTAGTGATAGGAATGACATTTAAAACCCACTGGGGATAATCAATGGGTTGAATGAAGTCGATAGAGAGGATACATTGAGCTCTTATTTGACAAGAAGGGCTATGTGAGGATGTATTCATCAAAGATTCTATCTGATAGGCTTGGCATCATGATTGGTTATAATTTTATGGGTAGAAATGGTTAGGTCAATACCAAGAATATCATCATATGACTAGGAAAATGTAATGCTATAGTCCTAGAGGAAGGTAAAGAAGTCTTGAAGTTCCTTAGGGGTGAGAGATTGGCCCAATTTTAAAATATGAGGGTTTCCAAAGTGCCTATGACAATATTCATAGTGGATTCATTTAACATTGTTAAGGTCTCTAGAGGTAAGGATTTATGGATTGAGGAGTCAAGTGCACCAAGGTAGATGAGAATAGAATCATCATCCTAACACTAAATAGTGTTAATAATAGGAGAGTCTTCTCCCACTAGTTTAGGATTGATTAAAGGGATGGACACTAGTGACCCTTTCTTTTCATAAGTCAAGGGACTGATGGTAATCATGTTGATAAAAAAAAGGTTAGGTAGGATAATGTCCTCATCATCATACTTAGGTGGAGGGGGCATTGGTGAGGAAGAGGTCTCTTGTTTGATGATGGTAGTGGTAGGTTGTTTGGATTTCTTATTATTAGGTAGAATGAAGCCAAGGTCATGCTTTTCATAAGGTTTTTGGGTCTCAATCTAGATTAATGTGTGTGGTCCATGCTTGTATCAACCTAAGCCAAATCCTTTCTAGGCACACCTATGAAGGTATATTTAGGTGAAGTCTGGGTTTTCCAAGTAAGATAATGTAGAGGTGAATAGTTATGGGGAAGAGGGGGTCATGGAAACATCGAGTAGCTTGTCAATTCCCCCATAGATAAAATGGGTATGACATATTAGAGGGTTGAAGGGAGTAATGGCTCCAATGTTGGGGCCATAACCTAGTTAGTGGTGGAGTTTCTCATACTCTTGGGGAGTAGGTAAAGCATTGAGGGTAAGGAGTTAGTATTATCTAAGGGTAAGGTGGTGAAAAGTAGATTCCAAGGGATCAATGGTGGGTATTTGGTCTATGGGAATAAACAAACTGGTAGATGCCTCTATGGGAATGAAATCAATGGATTCATTTTCTATGGTTGAGGAATTGGTGATGGATACTTGGGATGGTTTGGTCAAAGGTAGGAGGATGTCATTAGGTCGATAGGCCATGTTGCATGATGCAAAAGGGCTTAGATTAGCTTTTATGATAAAAAATTGACCTTCGTGCTCAAATTTGACACAATGGTGGAGAGTAGAAGGGGCACACTCATAACATGGATCCAAGGTCTCCCTAATAAAACATTGTACTAGAACCCACCTTTGACTACATAGAAATTTTTGGGGAGTGTGCATGGTCCATGCCAAATATGGAGGATAATAATTCTCAAGGTAGTGGTCATGGTGTCATTAAAGGATTACAACACAACTAAATTTTGGGACATGACTTTATCTGGTAATTTGAGTTGGTCATAGGCATGGGAAAAAGTGATGTTGATGTTGGCTCCCCCATTGATCATAACCTATTTGACATGGGTTTGGTTGATGTGGGAAGTAAATAAGAGAAGATGATCTAGATACTTAGGGTGGATAGAGGGTATCTTCAAGTCCTTGAAGGTAACAAAGGTAAAGAGTTAAAGAGCACCTACGAAGGCCTCTATAGGTGGGGAGTCACCTAGTCTAACCTTAATAGCTTATATATCCTCTATCATGGCCTGACAATAATGAGGTGAGGTGGAAATGAGATTGTAGAGGCTCATCTTAGATATATTTTAGTGAAGTTACTTAAGAATGACCCTTTTGATGGATTCATAGGGGTTAACCTTAGAGGTGCCTAAGATGGTAACTATGGGCTTAGTTGAAGACGTATAGGTTTGGATCGGGTTTAGTTTAGGATGAGTTAGGGGGTATGTCCATGGAATGGTCATTTTGGCCTTCCCTTTATCTTCTTTTTAATGATCATGTGACCACATTAATGGTATTGATAGAGGGGGAATGTGTGATGGGAGGTTGGGTAGATTCTCCATCACTCTAAGGTGAGAGTGGAGGATTCAAAATGTGTTGACAAATGACTATTGGGTGCATTATTAGAGGAGTCAATATCCAATAAAATATCATCCTTAGCATAGAGCTAATGGATAATGGCCTAGATAGCTTAACAATTCTTGATGTCATACCCATGTTTCCTATGATAGGAATAGATTTGATAGTCATTGTACCATGATAGCTTCAAACCAAGAGGATCAAAACGTCTAATAGGAGTAATGTGAGGTAGGAGATATACAATAATCTTTGAATAATAGTCATATAGGATCTTTATAGAGGTGGGGAAGGTTTATAGGTTATGGTTTTGGTTGGGAATATGGGCATGTTAGTAACCATGGGTTTGGTGAGAGATTGTTTTGGTAAGGTGGTATTTTTGGTCAATAGTTTTGGTTTGGGTATGCTAGTTTTTGGGGTATTTGAGGTTGATAGTATGGATACTGGTAATCTAGGAGGGATTGGTGCATCATATAGTAGGTGGGTTGGTGTAACCAATGGTGGTGGATGACATATAATAGAAGGAGAATGTTTTTTAGGTAAAGTTGAGGGGTGAGGCCCTAAGATAAAGGGCAAGGTAGAAGGAAGTGGAATCTTAGTCATGCGTATTATCAATATTTTTACCCCTTTGGTTGGTTTGGGTTCATGCTTGGGTATGTAAACACCTAAATCTGGCCACCAATGACCTCTAATCAGGCTTTTGACCAATTTCCACCAAAATGCATAATTTGACATAAAAACACTAAAACACATTAAAAGATTTGAATATGACATATTCAAGTGCCAATTTTGGCCAAAGTATCATTAAATGGGGTATTGCAATTTATGTGCCAGCTAACTTTGATCAGATCATTTTGAGTTAAAATGCTAATTTTGCACTTAGGTATTCTATATTGCTCTTTTATATCAAATTTCTTGTACGTGATGCATGTCTTTGTTATTTAATGTTGGAAAAATCCTAAATAAGAATATGGTTCCAATGCATCTGACATTGACTTCTAATTCCAATCCAGTCAAATTTTGGACCAATAACAAGGCATTATGATCAATTTGAGTAATTTGTATAGAAAGTGCTTAATCATGATTAAGAGCTAATAAAACCAAATAAGAGCCTAATTAATAATTTTATGGAATCTTTTTGCATACTTGTTTTTAAAAATGAATATTGAATAACTCCATCATCAAGTGACCTCATTTCTTGGGAAGACATCCCTAGGCCATAAATGTCACAAACATCAAGATTATGGGTCTCCCATGCCTCATAATGACCCTCCATGCCTCTTCAATGCCCCTTTTTCTAATGTAATGATGAGGATAATTATATATTTAATTCTAAAAAATTGAATTAATCCTCAACCACACATCTTCATCTCAAGATGGATGGTTTAGGTTGATTCTGAACAATCTCAAAAATCTATAAATGGGAGGCCTTAAATATTGAATTTTAAGCTTTATTTGTGAAAAGTTACCATGTAAAATTGATTATAAGATATCTTACATGCCAAATTTATGATTCCAAAATATTAAGCCAAGCCAAGCCAAAGCCACAAGCTGCCAAGGATCTAGCCAAGCCTCCTTTAATCAAGACTTCATGAGAACAAGCTGAGCAAGCCACTACAATAAGCATTTTGGAGCATCTAAGGAAGGTAAAATAAGGTTTATTTTTCATTTTAGTTGTGTGTTTTATTCATTTTTTAAAATAATCTCTCCTTAGTGTTTATGCCTAGAGATGTTATGCTAGTTAGTGTGTTTCTTTCATTTTGTTTTCATTTTGAAACTAACACGATACTAACCATCCTCTCTTGAATCAAATTCCTAGCTCCTAAGTTATAGGTTTGGATAAGATTAAATCCAATTTCAAGGATGGGTGAACCAAGATTTATGTAGGGAAGGCACCAAGACTTTTAGTAGGTTTGGTTGGTAATGTAGTTATTGGAAAGGTGACTATTTTGGTTGACTAAGAAGGTGAGGGGTTGGTATAAGTTTTGATTGATGTAAGGGATCCCTAGGTGTTGCAAAAAAGTGGTTTGATCCATGTTCAGTTTTGTGACCATACCTAAATTTTGAATGAGTTTGGAAAAAGGTTTGTATATTGGTCTATCCTCTCATGGAATGGGTGTTAAGGATACACCTATGGGCTGAGGAAGAGGGTTGGTAGCCTCATGTATTTACTCAATTAAGGGATGTAAGTTTGTAATAGGTGGCTACTCTATGATGGGTATTTGTGAAAAGGTTTCGCCCCTGGGCATGATGTCCATAGTTGTGGTTTATCCTATAGTTAGAGGAGATGGTGGATTAGGAATGGTTACTTATTAAGATAGGTTATTCAAAGGGGTGTTTGATGATTCCAAAGCCTCTACGAGAGATGCTAAGGAAAAAGGAACCTCCTCAGTTTAGGCCTTCGAAGGAAGGGAAAGTGACTCCACCACCTCAGTGGGTGAAGTGGGAAAAAAATAGGTAGATTGGATGGTAGGTTCCCCATTGATAAGTGTATCAAGGACCATATTGACTATGTGGGCATCATGAGAATATTAAAATTATGTGTCCTTAGTTTTGACAGTGGTATGGTTGGGAAAAGACTTCCTAAAGATATCAAGAGCTTGATTTTTAGGGGCATTAAGATTATCCAACATGATTTCCCCCTTGTCAATAAGGCTCTAAATTACATTATTGAAAGTATTACATCTACTGACATCATGTCCAATTATTTGATGAAAAGCACAAAGGTTATTCTCATTGTACCAAATATGTGATAGATAGGAAAAATCAAATTGTTGATGAGGTTTGATGGGGGGAAGCTGTATGAGGTTAGCTTTTAGTAGTTTCTCTAGAATCGAGGCATAATATTCTCTAAGTGGAGTGAACTATTTTTGGTTACTTTGGTTTTGGTTCTTTGTGTTTTGGTTGAAGGTAATGGGAAAATTTTGTTGATTTACATTGGGTGGAGGGGTGGTTTTAAGGATGACTTCACTCATAGTTCCCTTGATTTTGGTTTGAGTGTTGGCTTAGTTGCCTGGTTTAGAAGAACATGTTTCATTAGTCTTGAAGGTAGATTTTTTGTTTTATAAACTCAATTTTCCCTCATCTATGGCATAGTTTTCTAGCTTACAGACCATAGTAAAAGCTTCATCAAAAGTTTGGAATATTTGGATACATAGTATAGAAGATATATGTTTAGTGCAGGCTCAAGAAAAAAGCTCTATAAGTTTAGGTTGAGGCAAGGGAAATGAAAGTTGATTAATCAAGATTATCCAAGAGACAAAATCAAAAATGGAATCATCATCAAATTTTTTGATATAATAGAGATGATGATAGAGACCTCCTTGGAAATGTTAATGGAAAAGAGATCCAAGAATACCTAAGCTAGTTGGGTGAAATAAAATATTGAATGCCTGGTAAGGGCACTATACCAGTCAAGTGCCAAACTAGATAAAGACATGGGTAAGGTTTAGAAGAGAATGACGTTATCATAATCAATCATGTAACATGAATTTATAAAATCACTAAAGTGTTTTTGGGGGTCCTCCTTGCTATAAAATTTAGTAAATTTTAAAAGCTCCCACTGAGGAGGGTAAGGTCTAATAGGGATAGAATGATGAATAGGTTTCTTATAAATTTGGTCATAGGATAGGATGTTATGAGCCCCTGAAATAGATGACTCGAGGTTTGACATCTTTTCTATGAGCATCTTTATTAGGTTAGTTTGAGGTGTTGGATGAAGAGGGATATAAGGTGAATACTATGGTTGAGATTGGGTAACATATTGGTAATTGTTTATCAGTTGAGAGGTTGTCACATTTTAGAATGTGAATGCTAAAGGTTTGGTAGGTGGTATGTAAAGATAGGTGGATGGTGGTGGTAGAGTAGTGGGTACATACCCTTGTGGGTTAAGGATGTATCCTAGATTTGGTGAAATGATTACCTACTAAGGAGTCCCAAAGTTGGGATGGTAATGCAAGGAGAGGTAGTGACCTTCATACTAGTAGGTGGTGAAGTAGAAAGGATATATACCACTAAGATTGGTAAAGTGGTATTGACCAATGGGTTGGGGTTGATAGAGGGAAGGTTGGTAGTGTTCATGGTAGGTTATCTAGTAATAAGTGGAGCATGATGGGTTTATGGTAGGGTTGTTCCTAAGGTGTAGGATTCATTGGTAGGGGTGGAAGGTGTGAGGGTAGCATTTGGTTGGAAAGGTTGGATTTCAACTATGGCATCAAAGGGGTCAGTAGAAGAAGATACTTGGGTAGTTGAAGGTTGGGTGGTGACCATAGAAATAAGGATACCCCTCAAAGTTAGGATGGCATGCCATAAGGATGATCTTGAGGTAGAGTTGGAACTAGGACATGGTGAGGGGAGGTGTTAAGGTAGTGCTAGAGGGAAACTAGAATGTTGTTTAAAAAAGTGGTAGAGTCCATGTCTCCTTGGGAAAATACCTAAAGAAAAGTAGGGATTCTCAATGGATGAGGTGAATCTTCTACCTTAGATATGTACTCCATAGATGAAGAGGTAGAAGAGGTTGATCTAAGTGATGGATTTTACTCTACTAGGTCTCTTCGCTACTGGTGAGTGAGAACTATTCAAGAAAGAGGGAGACAAAACAAGAACAAGCTCACCAATCAAATAGGAAGAAGAAAATAAAATGATCAAGGCAATCAAGACATACACTATAAAGTACATTAAGCCTAGAGGCTAGTTTTAATCTCACTTTTAGCTTATGATTTAGTTTATGAGAATGTTTGATAGAAGTTAGATTGTAGATCAGGTACTATAGAAGTAGTCTATGGTTGATTTTAGGTTATTTAGGTGCTTAAAATAATCTATATTGGAGTTAATACATGGCTTGGTATTGGGGCCTACCCCCTCATTTCACAGTCCCATAGCAATAGGGGTGTTGGGTGCTTAGACAATATATATTGATATCCAGAGTTTAAAGTCAACTAGAGAGCTGAGTTAGTTCTCCCCTTGGTAATGACTTCCAAATAGGATTTCCAAGAAAGGGTAAGGTGACTGTTAGGTGATGAAATCCATGTCAGGACTTGTCTTAAGTTATTTTGATGTTTGATTGAAAAAAGTGGTTTGGTTAGTGTGTACAACAAAAGTGATGCTACAATAAGATTATTGTGCTTTAATTCAAAGTGAAATAATGTTAAAATTAAGTAATAGATGTAGTTTTTTTAATCCCAAAAGAAATTTTAGATTTAATTATTAGCATAGATAGAGATAAGATCATAAAAATGCAAAGAAAATGCGAGTAGAGACTCTAGGTCCCACTAGGCATGCCATAATGTTCACTAAAATTTCATTATTATCCAAAATAAGGTAGTAAAAATGAAAATATGGGTTCTGGTAGGAATACCTATTTTTTTGTGTGTGTTAAATCAAAATAATGTGTAGATTTCATCTTTGTCTTGGGAGGAAGTGTAGATAAGAAAACACTAAAATAAACTTGTTCATTAGATAGATAGTTGGGTGGATTGCCTAGAAATAGCTATATCTTGGAAGCAGGAGCTTCCTTAGGGGATAACAATCCACACATTTTTAATAAATTAAGTTTATACAACAAAGTATAAGGTACTTTCATTAATTATCAAAAGATTAATGAAATTGAACAAAAGAATGCTTGCTAAAAAAATAGAGTAGAAAAGATCAAATTAGTGATAAACTAATTAATACTAGTGCTAAGGGGTTAGGGTATGATTTAGAGAATCAGACAAGGGTCTATGAACATGCAAAGACATAAAAAATTGGATTTGGTTGGGTGTAGGTAGGTGAAAGGATCTCACTCTAAATTTACTTGATAGTGAACCATAGGTGATCAAGGTGACCATCATCAGTCAGAGGAACCATCATCGATTGAGACTAACCATCACTAGTTAAGTAACCATCACTGGTTGCCTATAAGTGGAATTGGGTTGGTGTTGTTGATTGATGGGATTCAGAAGGTAAGTTTTGAGAGGTGAGTAAGGGCTAGACTAATTTTGGAATGAAAATATGATAAGTGAATACCAAAAAATAGATACTTGTCTTACGAAAATTTAGTTGGATGGATGGTTGAGATGGATTGCTTATTGTAGAAGTTATTCATGATTCTAGTAGAGTAATGATATTTGGAGAACTAAATGGGGAGATAGTGAAAAGCTAGTTCCCTGGTATGGCTATTAGATTACTAAAATGCTTAAAGATAATTGACCTAAAAAAAGAGATTATTTATACACAAAGCTCTTGATCATAATTACAAATGGATTTGGCCTCTCAACCCTCTCTCTCTTATAAGCAAAAGAGGTGGAAGTGAAGGTATAAATAGGCCATATAAATATTAATTCATCCATGTAAAGGATCATAATAAGATTTAGATGAGCTATATTTAGAAAATAAATGTGGTGGCTTGCATGCTAAAAGTCTAAGTAGTGCAACCTAACCATCATCGGTCAGCCTAACCATCACTAGTCATGGCTGAAGGTAAATAGGTGGCTAGGCTAGGTTAGTTAGGTCAAACTAACTATGGATTGGGTTTAGTTAGGGGTTATAAGGTGGATGCTCCCAAGGGGGTCCTAAGATGTTAAAGAGGATTATGACCTTTGGAATCATAGTGTGTGGATCTATAGTGACTACACCATGTTAAATTTGTTTAAATGATCATCAATACACCCACCCATCTTCTAACATTTCTAGATTAAAAAAACACTTCATAAGAAATACCTTATTAGAGGTTGAGATTTTTTCATACACTCTATCTAATTCCTTTATGACATTCATTATTATTTTTTATTTTGAAATATTGAATGCCATTGACAATGATAAACAAAACCATATTATTCCTATTGCCTTTCTATCAAGAACCTCCCAATCTTCATCCTTCATAGTCTCCAAATTATTTGTTATTCCACCCAATGGTGGGAAATATATTTTTGATATATATAGTCCTTCATTTTCATCTTCCATAGCTGGTAGTTTTGGCCATTGAACTTCTCAACCTTAAACTTGCCTTCTTCCACCATTGCTCCCACTTAAACCAAGAACCCTCTTTTCTTATGAGTTTATTTACCAAATAGACCTTCGAATATGATACCAATTGTTAGGAATCTAGAATGTAGAGAAATATTAATGAAATAAGGACAAAAATAAAATTTAGAAAACATAAAATAAGAGAGACAAATCTAACACGGTTCACCCAATATGGTTTATATCCACACAAAAATAGCCAGTTCTTCTTTTATTTAGTCCAATAAATGAAGGGAAAATTTGTAATACATCCAATGCAATATCATATTCACTCACACACTATGTGTTTCCATTATTACAATGCCCTCATATCAAAATAGGGTTACATATTAGGGTAAATAATTCACAAACATAATTTCTACCATTAGATCTATGACCTAGTAGTGAAAGATCTAGATTTATTATGAAATTAGAATATTTTACAATGCATTTTTCACAAAATTTTACTTTGGAATGCTACCCCCAAACCCCCACCAAGTGGGATCCAAGTATGGTCATCACCCCCAAACCCCAATGGTGACCCTAGTGGGGTGGGTGTTATCCCCCACACCCCCTTGTTAGGAACTAGGCATTATAATAAGATCAGGCTCCACCATACAATAGAGAGCATTCAAAAATCATTCTAACCTCACTTCCTACTCATACTTATTTACTCCACCTCAGACCTACTTACTAATCTGAGTTAGTTGTAGATGGTCATTTTACACTCTTGGCTAATTGAGAGGTTTATTTTCCTCTATATAGGAATCCTTAACTTATAAAAGTTACTCTTACCTTGAGATGATCCTCATGATCTCTACTCTATCCACCATTCATTATTACCAAAGGTAAAATCTTTGTTTTTTATTCAACCATTCAACTATTAATAAACCTCAACCCTATTGTATGGATTAAGATAGTCCAAATATGGCACATGAGGTGAATGCCTTGGGAAGGGTTCATGATTATTATATGAAATTTGGAACTTGATTTAGGATACCTTACAAGTATTCTTCCACTTTGTACTTTAAAATCAAAGAGAATCCTCAACCACACTTTAACCTTTCTTCTCAATGCCTATTATAGGTGGTCATCAGACCCCTGTATGGATTGAGAAGAGATGGGGAACTAGTCTCAAGACAAAAAATGTCCCTAAGACCCTTTATTATTCAAACATAGCTTGGAGAGACACTAGTATTACCATGATTTTTATTGGGTGGAGTGAAAACAAACAACTCATGTTACCTTATACTTCACAAAATTACCTTAAAGATTGTTAATAAGGGAAACCTGATTATTATCTGACCTGTAAACTTACCCCTTATGTTGAGCTCCATAATTTCAAGATGTGAGTGGTTTTAAATCAATTTTTCCATTGATTATTTATAGTTTACTCATGTTTTAATTTGATACATCCCATTATGTTTTACTAAGGCTTGTTTACTCCATTAGCCACATGTAGGTGACTATTTTTGGGTCACTTGACTATGTATTAAGTATAGGCTTGAGTGAGCTTGATCCTTTCATTAATTTTTGTCTCAATGGTATAGTTTTTCCATTTGATTCATTATAATAAACTCTAAAAATATTAATAACCATATATACCTTTTTACCAAGCATTAGGCCACTTCAAGTTTGTCCATTCATTTTTATGGATTGTGTAGGAAATGGTTCATACACCATGATTTGTGTATGAGAGGTTTGGATACTTAAATTTATCATTAATTCTTGTATTATTTAATGTATTTTATAATAATTAGATGAGTTTCAATGTGCAACTCTATGTTGTCAAGACAATCTAAGTACATATTTGGATTCATGAATACATGTTAATAGGCTTGCAGGCTTGTAGGTTCTTAAAACATTTATAAAGTGTTTTGTTTGAAGATGAATTTGGAATATAAAAATAATCATAAAATATTATAATTAATCAATATTTTTTCCTTAATTTCACTATGGCATCGGATTTCCATTCAGACCTAACTATGATGTTCAAGCCTGGAAAAAGTCATTCACATGTCATACAAACTCTCCAAAGAGCAAGACACTTTGAAAAATATGAAAAATAACCACATATTAGATAAATTTCACATTAATACATGAAAATAATATTTATTCCATAAATTATGAGGTATTAGAGACCTTTTAGAATCACTACCATCAAGAATAAACAAGAACTTATAGTATAACTCACTGAAACAACTTGTGCATCAAGGCATTTACTATCCAAGTGAAGGTACCTCATATAGATGAGTAAAAAAATTAAAAAAATGAAAGTGATATTAATTAAATATAAAATCATCCCTCAAAACCATTAATATCAATCAAATTATGAGCTTTAGAAATAGGTACAAGAATAGACCCCTCTCAAATGAATAAGCCATAGTGACCTACTGTCACTATTAATGATTGTTCATAAATAAGAGGCCATAAATTTTCAAAAAAATTATACTAATGTTAACATTAATAAGACCCCTAAAAATGGCCAAATTTTCAGCTCTTAACTCTCTCCTCTATCTTTACTAAGCACTTGAAAACTACCCTTTTAGAGTTGCCAATAAGGTCGATATGAAAGATAATTTTTTTTTCTTCAATTCAAGACCTAAACCCTCTTACAAGTCACTTTTTTTACCTTTTAATGGACAAATAATATATATATAATGTTTGAATCTGAGTTTCACCTTGAGAATTGTATGGATGGCCTCAAAAAAGGCCCTTTTGGCACTAAAACTGCCATAATCACTTGATAAGTTTGATGAAACTAATGTAAAATGTATCCAATGGATATTTTCATGCCCAAAGAAGTGAAAAATTTCTTTAAAATATTTTTTTTTGGTTATATGGGTTGGAATTTCCCATTGGGAGGCCAAATTACCAATAGATATGATTTCATTTATAGAGTTGATTTATCTTACAATAGTTCATGCATGTGTATATATTCTAAGCATTTATTTATTTTGTTGCAAGCTCAAAATAACTACCATTTTGTTTGATCAAGTACTTAAAAAAATTTCCCACCCTCATAAAGTGGAACACAAGGAGAGTATCATAGGGGAAGAGGATGCAAATATTGACATTGGGGATTAAAAAGGTGAAACTAAATCAAAACACAACACTTACACTCTTTCCTATTGAGATGAATTAAATGTTTATGGTATTATATGATGTGTTGTATGCTTAATTTTACTAGTTGTCATCATTGTTAATTTTTCATGATGTTCATTTATTTTAGGTCAATTACTTACCTTGTTATATAATAACAAATTTGGAAATGGATGATCTTATTAATTTAATTTGTTAACACTGCTAATGTGTGTTGGTTATATGAACCTATTTGAAACCTTTATGTGAATTAAACTATGATTTTTTAGTATGAACTAAGTGGACCTATTTCAATGAATTGTAAACTAATATATGTATTGAGTGTTTATTTTAATGAAATTAATTAGATGATTCATAATAATATAAATATATATCATAGGATTAAGAGCAGAATAAACAGATCCACAAAAATAATTGTTGATAGAGTAGAATACTTGAATATTATGATTGAGTCACTTTGAGGGGGAAAACTACACAAAAATGAAATAAGAATATAATTGGAAATATGATGATAAAATTCTAACCACTACCTCTTATATATAATCTACTTATCCAAGGTTATTTCATAATCTAATCATACTAAGAGCATAGATAAATGCAACAAGATAATATGAAGGTGTATAAGCCACAACTCAGCCAAACATATCCCTAAATACACTATAGGTTAATGGAATATCATTACATTACACTTAAAAACAATGTTTTCCTCAATGTTAAATCAAAATAGGATGTTATTGCAAGAATGATTCATGCTCCCATGTTGGATCTTTAGAATGCAGGTTCTTCCATTTGATCAATACTCCTCAATGACTCTATTTCGTAGTCGCTTAGTATGTGTGTGAAGGATATCTTTAGGATTTATAATTATTCAACCTTATCATATAATTTATGTAAATTACTCTAAATGGAAACTCTATATCCAATTATCTTCTTCAGGTAAGATATATATAATACCAGACGTGTGCTAGTGGATGGAAGTAATTCTAACTTGTAATCTATACTACCAATTTTATACAATATATAATAAGGGACATAATATTGAGGTGATAGATTATTATTTTTATATTTATTTAGAGATATATACTTATATGGATACAAATTCACAAACACCTAATTTATTATGACAAAACATCACTCACTATAGTGTTGATCTACTTGTTGCTTCATTATATTTTATGCCATTACTAAATTCTCTCATAAACTGACTAGCTCTTCCTATTGATGGTGAATATTTTACTCAATAGATTGAACCTTAGGATTCAATTTTAAAGATAAATTGATAGATGGGGGGTGATACCCATTTAATTACACAAAGGGAAACATCTTGGAAGAAGTGTGAAAAAAGTGTTATATCACCACTGAAAATGTGGTAGTCAATGAACCCATTTATCTTGTTTGTTAGAAATAAAAAATTTAAAAAATACCCTTATATACATTTTTCTACTACCTATATTTATCCATAAGATTTAGGATGATAGGATGATTTATGAGCCAAGTAGGTGACCAAACATGCAAATAATTTAGTCCAAAAATTACTAGTAAAAATGGGATCTTGGTCACTAAAAATGATCTTTATAATACCATGTAGTTTATAAATTATACTGAGAAAAGTAGAAGCTATGTTATTGAGAGTAAATGGATGTGATAATAATAAAATGAACATACTTGGTGAGTCAATCCAAAACTACAATGATAACATGTTACCCTCAGACCATGGTAACTTATAATGAAATCTATGGAAACCTCCTTATAATGCTAACTAGGAATGGATAAAGGATAAACAAGACATGGGCTATTAGTGGTTTTAGATATATTTTATTGGCATAACATGCATTAAAACACATATTTATATACACTATACTTTAGTCCTTCCCAAAATAAATCTTACTTGATTCTGTGATATGTTTTCAAAAATATAGAATGGCCTCTAAGTGGAGAGGCATGAAGTTCGTAAAGAATTTTATGTTTGAGGAGAGAATGATTAGATAGGTATAATCTATCTTTATACCATAATGTGTTTCCCTTACATGTAAATTTTTTATATTCTTTAGATCTATGAAGAATATTTTGAATCAAATCCTTAGTATCACTATCATTCTCCCCTTTAGATCATACTTCCTTTAGTCAATCTACCTACCACATGGTCATGGTGGATAACAATGCCTCAACTAATTCATCCCACTAGGAGAGGGAATTTACCACAACATTATCTTTTCCTTTATTATACACTAATTCAAAATAATATCCCAACATTTTAGTCACCCATTTTTGTTGTTACTCAGATGATAATTGTTGCTGAAGAAATATTTGAGGCTATCATGATTATTCTCTACCTAAAATTGATGACCCATCAGATAGGGTCTATATAATTTCACTACATGAAGAATAGAAATCATCTCTTTCTCATAGATTGGTTTGAGCCTATTTTTCCCCTTTAGTTGGTGAATTTAAAATTATATTGGTTTACCTTCTTTCATGAGTATAACCCCCATGCCATATCCTGATGCATCACACTACACAATAAAAGTTTTTGAAAAATTAAGGGTAGATAAAACTAGAGTTATGCGCATAGCCATTTTCAACTGCTTAATTGCCTTGATATCTAAATTGGTTCACAACGAGGATTTTTTATTCAAAAAAGAGATGAGTCAAGATGAAATTATACCATAATTTTTGACAAATATACTATAGTAACTAATTAGCCTAGAAATACTCAAAGGTTTTTGAGGGTCATAAGACTTTACTATAGACATCTAATTCCTAACACCATTTGTGTTGAAATTGTCAATCTTACTTGAATTGCACTCAAATTTCCAATTTAAGCCAAAATCCATAAAATGTGCTAAATGGTTTGAACTTGTCATATACAAGTGCCAATTTAGACTAATGTATCCCTAAATGGGGAAATGCATTTTATGTAATTCTTAACTTTCATAAATTTGTTTTGAGTCAAAATGGTGATTTTTCCTTTTTGTGTTCTAGATCACTCTTTTCTTCTAATTCATTATTACATGTCACTTGCCTTTGTTATTTTGTGTTGGTAACATCCTAAATAGGATAAAGGTCCTAATGCATCTAACATTACCTTATAATTATTCTTAAGTCAAATTACAACCCAGTAATATGACTATTTGACCATTTTGATTAATTAAGGGCCAATTTCCAAAGAATTACACAAATATTGATTAATCTTGTTTTAAGGCTAATTAATTCAAATCAAGAGCTTAAGTTTATTTTACATAGAGGTTATTGATTATTTCAATATTGGATTTATTTATAATATCTACATCAATGAGTGACATCATCTATGGGGTGGCATCCATAATCCATAAATGCATAAAATATCTAAATTATGGGCACCCATGCCTAATTAATGCCCCTTCCTCCCAAATAATTATGAGGCTATTTATAGATGTAATTCAAAATGTTATAGTAATCCATGGCCACACATCTCAATCTTGAGATGGATGGTCATTGTTGATCTTAGACCATTTCTAAAATCTATAAATAGAAGGGCATAAAACACCATTTCTTAAGATTAAATTATGTAAAATTATAATTCTAAAATCTCTCCACAAGTCATTTGTGTTTTGATTATTGTGGTATTTGCATTTATATTAGCTTCATTGATAGGCATATTGGATAGTTTATATCATGATCCTAGGTTATGCATAGATTTATTGAGGAAATGGAGGAGAAAATAAGCCATTGTTGACAAAGACTAGAGCTCTAGATCAAGGGGAGAATAGGCTTGGAGCCACATTTGAGTAATGGAGTCATTTGGGAAGGTAATGGTTGATTATTTTATTTTATTTGTATCTTATTATCATTAGTAACCCTTAAATCAATAGATTGGCTTGAATTGTTTAGTTCTTTATGCATTTTTATTTAATTTATTGACTAATGCTTGACTAATAAAATTTCATAATCCACTCTACATTTATCATTGTGTTATAATGATAAATGGTTTGAACTTGTCATATAAAAGTGATGATTTAGGCCAATGTATTCTTAAATAGGGCAATGCATTTTATGTGATTCTTAACTTTGATCAATTCATTTCAAGTCAAAATGATAATTTTGCCTTTTTGTGCTCTGTATCACTCTTTTCTTCTAGTTCATTAGTACATGTCACATACATTTGTTATTTTTTATTAGAAACATCCTAAATGGGATAACAGTCTCAATGTATAAAACATCACCTTCCAATTCTTCCCAAGTCAAATTATGACCTAGTAATATGACTTTCTAACCATTTTGATTAATTGAGGGCCAATTTCCAAGAAATTACACAAATATTAGTTAATCTTATTTAATGTTAATAAATTCAAATCAAGATATTAAGTGGATTTGCCATGGAGGTTATTGATTATTTCAATATTGGAAATTAATTCCCAATATCTATATCACCAAGTGACATCATCTATGGGGTGACATCCATAAGCCATAAATGCATAAAATATCTAAATTATGGGCACCCATGCCTAATTAGTGCTCCTTCCCCCAAAATAATTATGAGGCTATTTATATATTTAATTCTAAATATTAGATTAATCCATAGACACACATCTAAATCTTGAGATGGATAGTCATGGTTGATCTTAGACCATTTACAAATTATATAAATAGAAGGGCATATAACACCATTGTTTAAACCTAAAATTGTGTAAACTTATAATTCTAAAATCACTTTAGAGACCGTATTTTCCTTTTCCTCTAATTCCAAGCTTTCCATACTTTTTCCCACTATGGAAATGTTTTAATTTGCAACTTATCTTGGGATTGATCAATGTCATAAGTGCACAACTTGCACTCTCAAATTGGGTGCATTCAAAATGTGTCTCTTATATGTTTGGATTTAATCCTTCTCATTCCCCCATATTTGGGGCCCATTATACCTCTAATTTTATTTTGATCAATTAATGGTAATTACGTGTGTAAGGATTATCTCATCTAGATGTGATATATTCCATGAGTTAATCTCTCATTGTCCCTCTCTTTTTGAGAGTCCATCCTTCTCTTTCATTCTAGTATGTCTTCTCGAGGGGGCATCATGGGTCTTTTACAATTTATTCATGACAAATATTTTATTTGAAAATATGTTTCTTCATCTAAATATCTTATTACACCTTCTAAAATAAGGGCAAAATGTAGACATCCAATTCCTAACACCATTTGTGTTGAAATTGTCAATCTTACTCGAATTGCACTCAAATCCCTAATTTAAAAAAAATCCATAAAATAAATTAAATGGTTCAAACTTGTCATATAAAAGTGTTGATTTAGGCTAATGAATCAATAAATGGGGTAATGCATTTTATGTGAATCCAAACTTTGATCAATTCATTTTGAGTCAAAATAATGATTTTACCTTTTTGTGTTCCAAATCACTCTTTTTTTCTAATTGGTTAGTATACATCACATACTTTTGTTATTTTGTGTTGGAAACATCTTAAATATGATAATGGTCCTAATTCATATAACATCACCTTCCAATTCTTCCCAAGTCAAATTGTAACCCAATAATATGACTTTCTGACCATTTTGATTAATTGAGGGCCAATTTCCAAAGAATTGAACAAATATTGATTAATCTTGTTTAAAGTTAATTAATTCAAATCAAGAGATTAAGTGGATTTTCCATAGAGGTTATTTATTATTTCAATGTTTTAAATTTATTTCCAATATCTGTATCACCAAGTGACATCATCTATGGGGTGACATCCATAAACCATAAATGCATAAAATATCTAAATTATGGGCACCCATGCCTAATTAATGCCCCTTCCTCAGAAATCATTATGAGGCTATTTTATAAATTTTATTCCAAATATTAGATTAAACTATGGCCACACATCTCAATATTGATATGGATGGTCATGGTTGATTTTAGACCATTTCCAAATTCTATAAATAGAAGGGCATATAACAACATTTCTTAAGCTTAAATTGTGTAAACATATAATGCCACACTCCCTTCACAATTCTTTTGTGTTTTTATTATTGTGTTATTTGTATTTGGATTAGCTTCATTGATAGGCATATTGGATAGTTTATATCATGAGCCTAGGTTATGTATAGAGTTTTTGAGGCAATGGAGGAACAATGAAACCATTGCTGACAAAGACTAGATATTTAGATCAAGGTGATAACACACTTGGATCTACTCTTGGGTGGTGGAATAAATTAAATATTCTTTTCATTCATTTTATTCTTCATTATCATTAGAAAACCATGCATAAATAGGTTGGCTTTGTTTGTTTAGTTCTTTATGTATTTTCATGGTTTTATTGACTAATATTTGAGTAATCAAATTTCATAATCTACTCTACACCTACCACTCCACAATTTCTTGAATGTTTTTAGGATCAAATCTCACTTCTTCATGTGAGAAAATATGACCCTATTACTCCACCTCTTGGACATCAAAACCATATTTGGAAGGTTTGGCATAAATTTGATGTTGTTCTAGAATTGAAAGTACCTATTTCACATGATTCAAATGGTCTTCCAAATTTTTGTTGTAGATAAGGATATTATCAAAAAATAATAATTAAAAATTTATAAAAAAAGGCCTAAAAAAATTATTCATCAAAATATAAAATGTAGATGGCACATTTGTGATGCCAAAATGCATAACCATAAATTCATAATGGACTTCATGAGTTCTGAGAGATATTTTAGGTATGTCCGTATCATAGATGTGAATTTTATGATACCCAAAATGAAGTCTAACTTAGTAAAATAAAAAAAATGAAATTCATATAGAAAATCATCAACTACTAGAATAGGAAACTTATCTTTGATAGTGTACTTATTAAGTTCTCTATAGTCTAGGCACATCTTCCAACTGTCATCCTTCTTCTGCACCATGACTACTAAGGAAGAATATTCAATTTGACTATTTTGGATGATTCCTACCTCCAACATCTCATGCACAATCTTTTCAATTTCACTCTTATGGGAATAGGGATACCTGTAAGGTCTATTGTTGGGTGGTATACTTCCAAAAATAAGCCTAATAACATGCTCATGTATATGACTAGGAAGAAGTCCTTTTGGCATCTCACTAGAAATAATATAATGGTCATCCATCACCCTTTTTTTAAATTAATATGTATAGACTCCTTGGTTGATTGAACCATTATGTAAAATAAACATGACACAAATCCTTCTTTACCTTTTTTGAGAATCTTCAGAATTTGATGGTAACTAACCAATTATGGAGATTTAGCTCATAATCCACATAGTATAAAGGTCCTACCTTCTGAATGGAACCTCATGAATAGTTTCTTAAAATTCATCTCAATAGTTCTCAAAGTGGTAAGCCAATGTAATCCCAAAATAATGTTAGATCCTCCTATGAGAATAAAAAACATACGTGAATATAGCAAGTAGTCTCCCATAACAAGATTAATGCTATATCATTTTCTAGAATAGTTAATTGTACCACCACCTATAATCATGACTTAAAATTTTGGAGTTGTATAAATTAAATAGTTCAAATGAGTAACTAACTTATTGTTAATGAAGTTATCTATATTCCCAAAGTTAATTAATATAGACACCTTCTATTTCTTGTGGAAAGCCATCAACTTTAGAGTTTAAGGAATACTAATGCCTAAAAGTACATGACATGAAATAATAGGTTAAAAATATTTAGATTCATCCTTAGGTTATTCCAAACCTACCCCTAAAGCCTCATCATCTTCTTCCTCCTCATTGGCACCTCTAATGTAAAATAACTTATCTTTTAACACATTGATTTCCTTTGCTCTATTTTCTATCACATTTAAAACACAAACCTTTTGTATGCTTCTCTTCAACTTGACATGGTGTCAATCTATTAGGCTATGGAAATGATGTTGTTTGGTAGGTTTGTTCATGCACAGTAATGAAAGGCATTCATTTGATTAACTCTTTTTCCTTAACCAGATGTGCCCTTGGTATGGACTTGGATACGTTACTATGATGAAACATGCAAACTTTTAATTGGATGCTATCTTTGATGCCACCAAAAAATAGGTTAGTCAGATTTTCTTCCATGATGTCTACCATATGTAAAGAAAGATTATGAAATTAATGAATGTAATCCTTTACTATCCTAGTTTGGCACAACCTAGCTAGTTGGTTGAAGTCATTTTATGAGACATTTCTATGATAGTAAAGCTACAACTCTTCAAAAAATATAGACTATGAAATAAAATGACCCTTATTTTTCTTTTTAGAATACAACCAATGATACTAAATAAAATATTCAAATCCTAGATATAGAGAGGCCATGACCACCTTTTGTGAATAGGGATTCTAATGTAGATTAATTAAATTTTTAATATGAGTAATCCATGTGAGTGGATCATTATGATCAAACTTGTATAGGTCTACTTTTGGAAACAATGACTTTGTACCATGGTTGGAATTGTGATTGTTTGGAGGAGAAGAACCAAAATGAAGTGGTGGAGGGTTATTTTACAATTTTTGATTTGAAAAGATGGCCAATTGTTTAGTGATTTTTTGTAATTGATCTCAGAATCTATTCATGTCCGCTCTCAACCTTATGAGGTCTGCTTAACTACATCAAGATCATTTTTATACACTATGCCCTAAAACTTTAACTTAATTTGGTGAATGACTTCTAAAATAATTAGATTAGAAGTTTTTACTCCATGTCATCTTTTTAATGAATTTTAGGCATTTATTTCCCTTTCCTACTACCATAACTGTTAGGCCATACCATGCATAAACTATAGGAGGGTCAGGACCTAAAAAAAGTATTCATAGATAATACCATTGTCATATCCTCACCAAGATGAATCCAATGAATATTAATGTGCATAAAGATGGAATTTTTTATCTCAAAAAAGTGTATCGATGGAATATACCATTACGATCATCTCATAAAGATGAATCCAATGACAAGGTTTAAAAAATAGATTTTTTTACCAAACTTTTTAAAAAAAAAATCTCATGAACAAAACTAAGGTGATGAAAAAATTCAATTCCTCTTAGATCACAAGTTATGTTTTTTTGATCTTCTAGTGCTCAAGAGGACATATCTAGAAAAAACTGCATTATAGAAACTTTCCCAAATCAAAGATCTAATACCACTTGTAATGTAATTAGTTAGATTATTTGCAAAAATAGAATTATATATCATAAAATTAAGAGTATAATAAATAGATCCACAAAAAAATTTGATGAAAGAGTAGAATACTTGAATATTATTATTGAGAGACTTTGAGGGAAAACCTCCACAAAAATGTAATAAGAATAGAATTCACAATATGATGATAAATGCTAACCAACTACCTCCTTCATATAATCTACTTAGCCAAGGTTATTACATAGGCCAACCATACGAAGAACATATAGAAATGCAACAAGATAATATGAAGGTGTTTAATCTACAAGTCAAGCATACATATCCATATATGCACTATAACTTAAGGACATACCATTTATTAAATAATGTATTTTAATTTAAATTATGTAAATATGGATAGACTCAATTGTTACCACTTTTTGGTGGCCTACAAGGGAATATGGAGTAAAAGGAACCCAAACATTTAACATTAGATGAGATTTAAAAAATTAGAGAAATTAATTTTATGTTGATATGGAAGGTTCTAGTGGCATTATTATTGTGCAGCATTTGAAATTTTGGAATAATTGGTAAGAAATTTTAGTCTAATTTTACTATCATTACAAGTTCACACAACCATTTTATGTAAAAATAGATTTATAGGGTTTGCCTTGAAGTTTCCATGAAAAAAAGGGTTATAAAACTATGAGTTACTAGTAAGAGGAAGGAACATGCATTTATGAATTTGAGTCTTATAAAGAAGAACTCACAAAGTTTTAGGAGAAACTCCAAGACATGAAAAACATGAATGAGAAATGGAAATAAAATAAGAATAATGAAAATGGAATAATTGGGAAATAGGGAAAGGATGAACATAATCATTATAAATAAGTAAATAGGCTACCAAAATTGGCATTCAAATGGTCATAATTACAATAACTAGGCAAGTAGAGCTTTAAATTTGAAAATAGGAAATTGTAAGGGTTTTTATTATGTTTGTATATGGACTTAGTTCCTGTTTAGAAGAAAAAATTTGAATGCCTTCCTTGCCAAGGTTAGTGTTAAAACCATTCAAATGTGTATATTGGTAGTGCCTCATAAATTTAAGGCCTCACCCTTACAGACCTAGGGATGGAACTTTTTTCCATCCACATGCCTATAATAGTGAGAACAAAGTCATTACTAATGATTTAAATGCACCTTGTTTGTATTTATCTTATGGAAGATTTATAATACATTTATTTTCCTTTTGTATAAAAATTGAAGGAGAAGAAAAGGATATTTTATTATGTAGTTATGGTTTTAATTTATTTAGGTCATAATATTTATAATGAATAGAACTCTAGTATTACCATCATGGAATGGGTTATTTCCTAGAAAAAATATTTTATGACTAAAAGCTATAGATAAAGTAGCACATGTGTATATATAATGTTTTGATTTATAATTATTAATGTCTTATAGATTGATTTTATAGTTTCAGATTAGAAATTACATGTTTTAGTATATGAAACCATGAATTCGCATTTGAATAAAGTGGCATGTTGTTTATAGTCATACCTTTATACACAAGATATGTACACATATTGGTAATGGAATTATACAATTCTATGTATGTATATGTATATGAATATTGGAAAATTGAAGGATGTGTATATTTTTACATTGACTGATAATCTCTCTCTTTCTCACTTACTCATACACACACACACACACACACACACACACACATAAACTCTAATTGTGCTCAATTATATTAAATAGTCACACACACAAACACAAACTCTTGTTATTTTCAACAATTTAACATAGTCTACCTAAAAACATGTATAAACATACACAAATAGATACACATATATATGTATACATGAGAGATGAATGTATCACTTTGACACTCAGTCAAGGCTTGAGACATATTTAGTAGGAAATTCATAATAGTTATGCTTTATACAATAAAATTTGTATACCTTACATGAAGTTAGAATTCTAGTGTCAAATTCAATGATAGTTAGAATTGAATGATTTAAAATTATAGAGGATTTGAAATGCATTGGATATACTAAAACATATTTATATGTGCTCATTTTTTCCTTCTATAAAGTCTTGAGGAGATAATGTTTAGTTGATTTTATCCTGGAGAAATAAGAACAATAGGATAAAATATATGTTTAGATATTTACATAAATTTGGATTATGAACATAAAATAGTATAAGATTTGGATGTGTCTTGACAATAATTTTTTCAAAAATGGTTAAGTAAAGTTAGGCTAGGACATTTAGCAAAACAAGTAATTGAATGGCCTAACTCAAGCTAGAAAATGATCCTTATTTATGCATATATCAATCTTTAGAATTATGTTTGATCTATCACTTAGTTTGTATAGAGATAATAAAATGGAAGATGTTAAAATACAAATATTTAAAATAAGTGTATTTTTTACTTGAAATTATTTATTATAGGAAATTAATTATGCTAGCATTTGGAGTTAATAATGTCAACAATAGATATAAACTTACACATCTGAAGATGGAAAAGTAAAGTCGTATTCTATGAAATATTGGATGTTATAACTTACATTGTATATTTATGTGAAAATTTATGTTGTGTGATGTAAATTTTTTATTAATATGTCTTTCAACTAGTTTATAAGGATATATCATCATATATGTTCTTATGGTAATGGATGATTGGCATAGGAGCTTGATGCCTTGTAATGCATATACATATCATATAGTATCATTATATTGTTTGAGATTAATTAACATAGAGTATGTGTGTGTGTGGAAATGACTTAGATCCATGAGTCATATGAAATATATAATGAAAAAAATTTGTCCAAAGTAATGTTATATCTAATAAATTTTCATTCCACTATACTTTGTAGTTTACATGCATATGTGTGATGTCATATTAGATAGATTATTATTTTCCTTGGTCTATGTGACTATTTTATGTATTAGTGGTTGTATTAGACATAAATTTTGGTTGAATTTTTGATATCCACAATGACCGAGTCAAAAAGACATGGGACTTCCTATTAAATAGGCAAGGTAGGTTGTTTCATATAACAAATTATTATTGCATGAACAACCTATAAAATAAAAGTTTCTATTATTATTACGCACTCAAAAAATATGTTCACAAAATATAATAGTATCTCCAACAATAAACAAACTCCTGAAGCAAGACTTACATGCTTTGCTCTAACAATGGGTAATCTAGAAAAAAATTCTAAGGTCCTTAGCTCATGCTAGGGTATGGTCTATACCATATGGATAGTGGAATTTTATATTTTTGTAATTTTTTTTGGTTTTTAGGACATAAATTCCATACATACTATACATATGGTATTTTTATAATGCCTTTCATACCACCTACATAGCTCATCATATTGCATGTGTGTTGTCATTTGTACTTCCTACATGATATCATCTATAGTTATTTCTTGGTATAAACCATACTACATGCATGAAACCCTAGTGTCATCATCCCTTTTAATTAATATTTCATATTACTAACTATTTCATTATTTCTAACATTGTCATTACCATGTGTCACCCCTATGTTACTTCATCCCCTAGTCATATGCACTTTCTGCCCATGTGATAGCATGTTATATCACTTAATCACCTATCAAACCACTACATGTGACAAGGTCTAATCTCTAGTGGTTAGGATTCTATGAAAACCCATTGGGCCACCATGTGACTAGTGGTGAAGATGGTTTAGCCCCACAGGTAGTATTTTTTACCTCTTAGGGAAATTTAGACTTATGTTCACTCTTAGAGGCATATCTCATGATCCATGAGACTTGAGAGGTTCCTAATGTTTTTATAGATTTATTTTTTGACATGAACAAGTGAAGTATAATTTGGTAAATAACCTAAATTTTTATGGTAAAATATTTACTGTAGTGAAACCCTATGGAAGACTTCCTTTAGGTGCCTTAATGTGCTCATATCTTGACTTCCATATAGAATTTTTGCATTTTGTCTTCTTTAAATGTGGATTTTTATTTGATTTATAATAATGATGTGTTAATTTATGAAAAATTTATTAGAAATATCAATGCATGGCAATTTTATTGCACTTTTAAGGTTTAATTTTCATCTTGTTGGGATTTTTCTTAGGTCATTTTTATTATATTTTAAAAATGTAATGCGTAAATTATTGTGATTTATGGAAAATTCTTCTAGATATTATTTTATCAAAGAATGGAGGGTGGGGTATAGTATGAAAGTGGATAGACCCCACCCCAATATTTATTTTTATAATTTTTTGTCTCTCTCTTGCAAATCTTCTATGATCTTTTATCTTTAAAAATGCATTATTTTTAATCACCTTTTGAAGGGTGTTGGTGTAAGTATTTACTACACATATGTAATTTACCTTGCTTAGGTTGATAACTAGGTCTAATAGGTGATTTATAAAATCATCATGATGTCATCATGCACACATGAGAGCATGGGGTCACTTAGTGGGTGTATGGGGTCTCCACTCCACTGGATCCTCTTAGTGATTACACCATTAAGGCCTCCAACCCAATAGTGTTCCCTCAGTGGCCTCTCAAATCATAGTGGTAGAGCCTATTCACTTAATTTATTTTATTGAGTCACCATACCACTCAACCTACCTATTTAATGGCCTATCTTCCTTTGTATTTATTATGCCAAAGATCTTATTAATACTTTGAACTTAGATGTGTTCCAACATGATTTTTGTAAGCTTTGTATAACAACCTTATTCACTAATTTATTCTATTCAAATTTCTACTCTCATTGTGATTTCTTTCTTAAATATATTTGTGTGTTTGCATCACTAGTTTCTAGTCTTAAACATCTGATTATGGATGTTTCTTATATGGTATTAGTGTGGGTATCTGGTATTGAACACCATTATTTAAGTTGTTAAATTAGAATCTTGAGTAGATATTTTATTTTGTATCATCCATTTTTTGAATTAAAAATTTGTATTTACTTACTTCTTGGTAGCTATTATAGCTCAAAATTTCACCCTATGAGAGGGTGATTCAATCCCTCTCAACTTTAGCTATGCAATGGGATTGACTCTAGGTTTTGTGTGACCTATAAATGAGTCAAACCTCTATATTTTGGGATCTAATAGTGTTTGTAATGTTTACTAGGTATGAATGAAGTTTTCACTAATGTCATATAACTATCATTGATGTCATTCTATGTTTTCATTGTTTTTCTTGATGTTGAGTTCATAATGACTTATTTAAAAAACCCACTAAAATAGCATAAGCTTGGTAGCATAATGAGTTGAGCCATACAAGACATGTGTGAGAAAAGGTTGGTAGTGTATGAGAAATATATGAGATCACATGACATGTGGCTATTTTTTAAGATAGTTCAATAGGTTTCAAGGCATGATCATAGTCTAAGTGTGATTGGTAGTATAAGGCCTAGAATGTAAAGTAACCTATAGTGGCCTAATGAATGGTTAAGATAATTTAAAAATGTAGAAGAGATATTTCAATCATTTATAAAGGTTTTATAGGTCATTTTAAGTGTGTGTACAAATTTTTAAGTTAATATATGAAGGATAAAGCATGAAAACCTATGACAAGGTTACCTATGTGCACAAAATGAGGTGTTATAGACCCGAAAAGAGATTTCTTGTATTCATTGGCATGTGAAACCTTTTCATGAGATATTTATCAGTTCATGGAAGTTGGTTAATATCCTATCTCATTTTTTCTGACATTGGTTTTTAAGATGAGGGGTAATCCTTTATGAATGATTGCTAACAAGTGAAACCAATCAAAACCCTCTCAAAACCCTTATAATGACTTGTTAAGAAATATCTAATTGGTTATGGATTATAATTATCCTATTAACTTATTTTTATGTTTGTAACATGTAAAATAATCTTACATGTTTTCTTAGATCATTTTGGTTTGTCTTGATAGTGAGTAGAAGCTATAGGAAAACCCTTATTTTTAGGAATTTTGATGTAGCAGGTAGGGTTAACTAGATCAAAGCATGAAAATGGATGGAATATGATGTTTAATAAATATAGTATATTCCCATTAAATTTTATATTTATTTTTTATACCAAAAATTTTCTAAATCATTCATGAAAGTTAGCATATCACTATACCAACCTAATGAGAAAAATAGTGAGAAAACTAGGAGAGAATGAGAATGAGTTTAGGGATTGGTTACAAAGGAATAAGGATGTATAATAATGCATAGGGTAATTATTAAAGACCTATTAATCATATACCCTTCATTTATAAGTTTTGATTATTCCTATACTTAATCAAAAAGTTGTTATCAAACTAGTTTGTCTAACATAGTAAAGTTTGTGTAGAGTGAAGTAGTGAGATTGGTTTGTAAGACCAATATTGATATATAACCATGAAATATATATTTTAATGGATTATATAAATATGATTAAGGTTCACACAAACCCATTTTAATATTAAAAATAATTCCCATAGATGTTCTATGACTTAATTTTCTTGACTATATTTTTAGTGCTCTATGCAACTTTCTATGTATGTGTGAAAATGATGTTTCTAAGTCACTTTGTACTAATTTAAAGGATAAAATTATATTTAAGGTGTTATAAATGTATCATATAATAATTTTAATGTATTTTCTCATTTTAAGTCCCTATTCATGAATAGAGAGTCAAATTTTTTGACTATTTGTTGATAATGTTTGGTGGTTCTAAGTAAGCCATCTGTAGGAGTGTTCCTAAAGCCTTTTGGATTATGTGGTGAAGACAAAATAATTTTGGTAAGTATTTAAGTAATAAATATCCTAATAATATTATTTTATGTGTGATTTATGTGGTAAATTTATGTATATGGTTCAAATTTTCAAGATAATCTTTTTGACTATGAGAAGGCCTAATGGCGAACAAACCCAATTGGGTGGTTCAAAGAGTGAAAAGAGAAAAATTGTGTTGTGTATCCAATAATATATTATTCTAGGTATATTAAATTTATATATGAATTTTTTTATCCATTGGTGAATTCTCAAAGTGTTTAAAAGAGGTTTAAGTGAAATGTGTGCTTAGGGAAGGCCTAATTGCATTAGGTCTCTATTAGGCATAATGGTGGTTTAGCCCTTAAGGGTAATGAGTGACCTATGAAATGTTTGTTTCAATTTTTAAACATGTGTATTGATATTATTTAAATCATAATATAAGTATGGTAATGTCCTTGGCTAACCAATATGGGTATGATAAAGAATCAAGTATAAAGTCAAGGCCTAATAAGCCTATTTTGACTAGTTAAGATATTGAGCAATTAAGCAAAGGGTATAGAGTTTTGGATAATAGTTTAAGGGATTTTATATAATTATATAACTAATATAAATATTTCATGAGTATCTAAATATTTTATTTTAGGTGTTGATCAAGGTCATTTAAAGTAATTCTACCAAGGAGAGGGATAATTGAATGAGAAAGCCTAATAGGCTATTTGAGAGAGAAAGAAGTGTGATAAGAGAAATAAGACAAGATAATATTTAGTTTATTGATAAAAAAGTGTCTTATGGTGATAAAATATTCAAGGTAGATGAGTTGGTTTTTGGTTTCCTAGGGGGTTGGAGCCTCCTTGTAGGTTGAAGCTTTCTAAAAGCACTAGTTGAGTTAGTGGTTGGCTAGTGAGGGGTTGGTGCTCCTTGTGGGGTTGGTGACTCACTAAAAGTGTTATTAATTTCTTATAGGATAGTATTTAAAGTTTTTCATCAGTATTTTTTATTCCCCTAGAGGGTTCCCCACATAAATCTTGTGCTCATGTGTTTTGCTTTCACTTCTTGATCATATGAATAATTGTTTATGCACTACTATATCTTTAGATCTATTTGATTTATAAGTGAATGATAAATTGAAATTAAATAGGAATTTTCACACTAATCACCCCCCATCTCAATTAATATATATCTAATAATTATTATCATATCTTGGTCCCTTGAGTATACTTAATAGTCTAAGGGATATCTTTAGAACACAGATATGAATCTTGGTAATGAAAGTGTTTTTTATGATTGCTATGAGAATCTACCCACAGTTAGTAAAATATCTTGTGAATGTTGTTCAAAAGATAAGGATCACATTGAATAATGTACCTATCTTATATTTAAAATAAAGACTTTAGATTCAAAAATTGAGCAAGATGTTATCAAGTTAAGGACTTACCAAAAGAATGAGGAAAGTAATAAAAATCTTAACAATATATTGATTAGTCAAAGATCATTTTATGATATGAAAGGTCTTAGATTTAGATAAGAATAAAAGGAGTTTAATAAATGTCAGACTACAATATACATTAATTAGTCAAGGAGTGATGAAACTAATAGAATCAAGACCTATGCAGAAGTTACCAAAGTTGAAGTCAAGCATCAACAAGTCAATAATGTCCTTACTCCATCAAGAGATGTAAAAGGCAATAATGTTTCATCCTATCTTCATAAAAAGACAAACAATGTCAAACAATCATAGTATGTGAACTCCTTCATGGGTTATTATTTCTCTTATGGTAAATTTGGACATAAAGTTGTTAACTCTATATTGAGAATCATAATTTATGCTACAATTGTAACCAAAGAAGACATATTTCATGAGAGTATAAGATAAATTGTATCATAAAAAATAGTCATATTGAGAAGTTATGGAGTCATAACATTAAATAATGGGTCAAGAAAGCAAAATGTATAAAAAATTAGAAAGATAAAGGAGAAGAATCTATGATAGCCCAAACTACTTTTCACATCCAAGATGAAGATTTGAAATGGTACATAGATATTGGTGGAGATAAAAGCAAATTCATCACTTTAAATAAGAATTCCATTGGTTTAGTAAGGTTTGGGCATAACACATCTACTAACATAGTTGGGAAAGGTGATTTGAGCTTGGACAATGGGATGACCAAGATAGAAAATATGTTATATGTAGATAGACTGAAGCACAACTTGTTGAGTGTGAGTCAAATGTGCACCCAAAGACATACTATAACATTTCATGATAAATGATGTGAGATAAGGAGAGATAAATTAGGAAGATTGATTTCTAAAGCCAAGAGAATTGAAAATAATCTCTATATATTAAATGAGATCACAAAAGATAAATGCTTCAAGAACAAGGTAAATAGATGAGAGTTGGTTGTGGACTAGGAGGTTAGGTAATATGAACTTTAACAATATAGTCAAGATTACCTCCAAGGGATCTATGAAGAATATGCCCAAAATATCTAAACTTGTAGATGATCTTTGTAAGGTATGCCAACATGATAAGAAAACTAGGAGATGATTCAAATATAAAGAATATTCCACTACTAAACCTTTAGAACAAATCCATACTAATCTATGTGGACCTGTAAGGATTCAAAGTATTTAAGGAGATAGTTACTTCATTTTGCTTATAGATGATTTCACAAAAATAACTTGGGTAACATTCTTAAAGGAGAAGTTATAAGATCTAGGCAAGTTAAAAACCTTCAAATATTTGGTTGAAAATGAAATGAATGTGAAGATCAAGTGTCTTGAGTCTAAAAAAGGAGGAGAGTTTTGGTCAAGTAAGTTTGATGAGTTTTTTGAGGTCAATAGAATAAGAAGACAATCATTATCTACTAAAACACCTTAATTGAATGGTATGGTTGAGAGAGAGGATAGAACAATCCAAAATATGGCAAGGACCATGTTGAATGAGTCTAATCTATCAGATGGCTATTGTAGAGAAGTCATGAGTATTATATTTTACACTTTGAATAGAGGTCAGATTCTGATCAATACTAATAATAATCCATATGAATTATGGAGTGAAACACTTGTAATTATTTAACATTTCAAGGTTTTTGGGTGTAGATTCTATATTAAGAGAGAATGAGTACTTAGACAAGTTTGATTCAAGAACTGATGAAGGATTATTATTAGGATACTCATTAGTAAGTGCTACCTATAAATGCTATAAAAAAGGTTTCAAAGGATAGTGGAGAACACAAATGTGAAGGTTGATGAGACAAAGAATCCATATTCCTAGTTAAATAATGATAAAGGAGAAATGGAGATAGATGAAGATGAAGAAGAGAGTGAGGAAAGAAAGGATTCAAAAGGTCCTTCTAGGAAAATTCAAAAGGATCATCCTGAATCTCAAATCATTGGAAACAAAAGTGTAGGTATAAGAACGAGGAGAAGAATGGTGAGTGGTGTTACCTCACTTTCAAAAGTTGAACCTAAAAACTATAGAGAATCAATTGAATATAATTTTTGGCTAGATGAAATGAATGACTAGCTAAATCAAATTGATAAGAATTAAACTTGGGAGTTAGTACCTAGACATAAAGATAAAAAAATCATTAGTAAAAAATAGGTTTTTAGGAATAGATTGAATGAGATTGGAGAGGTCACTAGAAACAAAGCAAAACTTTTGTGCAAAAGATATGCTCAAGTAGAAGGAGTGGACTTTGAATAAACCTTTTCTCCTATAATAAGGTTAGAAGACATTAGAATTTTTATTACCTATGCAAGTTTTAAAGGATTCAAGATATACCAGATGGATATTAAGTAAGCCTTCCTAAATGGGAACTTAGAATCAGAGGTATACATTGAAAAACCTAAGGTTTTCCTATTAAATGATAACAATGATTATGTCAGTAGGTTGAAGAAGGCCATTTATGGTTTAAAACAAGCTCTTAGAGCTTGGTATTCTAGACTTGATAGGTGCTTTTTGGACCAATGGTTCAAGAGAGGAGTTGAATATAGTAACCTTTATGTCAAAATTGAAAATGATCATTAGTTGATAGTTATAGTCTATGTGGATGATATTATCTTTGGTGGGGCTAATGAAAACATGACCAAGGATTTTTTAGAGGTGATGAAGTCATAAATTGAGATGTCTATGCTTGGATAAATATACTTATTTATTGGAATTCAAATTAATCAAACTAGAAAAAGATGCAAGATAAATAAGGAGGATGAATCCTCAAGGGTTAATCCAACAAAATATAGATCCATGATTGGGAGTTTGTTGTATACTATTGCATATAGACTAGATATCATGCAAGAAGTTGTGGAAAGAATCCAATCATATCCTAAGTAAATTCACCTAAAATTTGTCAAGAAGATGCTTAGGTATCTCAAAGTAACTTTGGAATATGGTTTATGGTCCCCAAGGAGTAAAAAGTTTGATCTAGTAGTCTATACAGATGCATATTGGGTTGGGAGTCTAGATGATAGAAAGAGCACTAGTGGAGGAGACTTATTTTTAGGTAAGTGTCTAGTATCATTGTTAATCAAGAAACAACATTAAATATATTTATATACTTGTGAATCTAAGTACATTATAATGGAATCATGTTGTACTCAAGTGTTGTGGATGAGGCAAACCTTGAGAGACTACAATGTGGAGTTTGATGGCCTTATTCTTATTCATTATGATAATACTAGTACCATAAGTGTTTCAAAGAATCCTTTATTGAATTAAATGACCAAACATATTAATATAAAGTATAATTTATTAAGAGAATAGGTGAGTAAACAAAGCATTAATATTAAATTTGTGTCTACCAAGGATAAGATTACAGATATCTTCACTAAGCCTTTTGCAAAGGCTACTTTTGAACATGTAAGATAGGAAATAGGTATAATTATTATTCTTATAAACCACTAAGCAAGATGAAGTTCTTAGGTAGAGTTGGTGAGTAGGTGTTTTAGCTCCAAGAATAAAAAATGAATGCACAAACTATGAAGTCAAAGGGGGAGTCATATCAATCTATCAAGAAAAAGATATATGAGATATGCAATATTAAAGGGGGAGTTTTATGACATAATATTTATTAAAGTTTTATTTTATGTAAGTTATTTTTCATTAATTTCAAAGGGTGAGATTAATTTTTTTTTTTATTTGCATTGAGAAGATGTTTCCTAGTAAGAGAAGTCTCTCTGAGTAGGTTCCATCAATGAGTTATTTCCATCAATTAAAAAGGGGAAGATTATTGGGAATGTGTTACTAGGTATTCATGAAGTTGTCATTTATGTCATGTAAGTGCCATTTATTTCATTCTATGTTGTTAGTATTGTTCTTGATTTTGAGTTCATACATCCTTATTTGAGGAACTTAGTGAAATGGCATAGCCTTGGTAGCATGATGACTTGAGCAATAAAAGACCTATGTGAGCAATGGTTGGTAGTGTATGAGTAGGATATGATATCACATGACATGTGGATTGTTTTAAATATAATTAAAGAGGTTTCAAGGCATGATCATAGTCTAAGTATGACTAAAAATATAAGGCTTAGTATGAAAAGTAACCTATAGTGGACTAATGAAGGGTAATGATCATTTAAAAAGGTGGAAAATCTCTTGAAAGCATTGAAAAATATGTGAGAGGTAATATTAAGTGTGTGTAAAAATTTATAATTCAATACCTGAAGGAGAAAGGATGAAAACCTATGATAAGGTTTCCTATGTGGATAGAATGGGGTGTTGCATACCCAAGAAGAGATTTCTTGTACTCATTAGCATGTGAAACATTTGAATGATATATATATATATATATATATATATATATATATATATATATATAAATTCATGTAAGTTGGTAAAGGTCCCTATCTTGTTTTTATTGGTATTGGTTTTGAAGATGAGGGGAAATCCTTTATGAATGATTGCTCAAAAGTGAAACCAGTTAAAATCCTCTCAAAACCCTTATAATGACCCAATAAGAAATATTTAATTGGTTATGTATTATAATGGTATTATTTAACTATTTTTATGTTTCTTACATTTTGTTTACTCTTCAATGTTTCCTCAGATGGTTTTGGTTTGTCTTGATAATGAGTAGAAGTTACAAAAAACCATTATTTTCAAGAATTTTGATGTAGCAAGCATGGTTGACCAGGTCAAAGCATAAAAATGGATTGAGGGTGATGTTTAAGACTTATATTTTATTACCATTAAATATTTTAATTAGTTTTTATACCAAAAATATTCTAAACTAATCATGGAAGTTAGCCTATTGCTAAATAGGCCCAATGCACAAAATAGTGAGAAAATTAGGTGAGAATGAGAATGAGAATAAGGATTAGTAGCAGAGGATTAGGGATGGATACTAATGCATCTGTTAATTATTAAAAAAATATTAATATCATACCCTTTGTGTGTAAGTGTTTGTGATGCCTATACTCAAGCAAAAAGTTGTCATCAAATTGGTCTGTCTAACACAATAAATTATGTGTAGAGTGAAGTAGTGAGATTCGTCTATACGACCAATATTGATATATTACCATGAAATATATATTTAATGGATGATATAATAATTATAAAGGTTAAAAATAACCAATTTTAATATCATATAAGTGTTCCCAAAGATTTTTTTATGACTTGATTTTCTTGACTGTGTTTTTGGTGATACACGGAACTTTCTGTGTATGTGTGACAATGATGTTTCTGAATCATTTTTCACTAATTTAGAGTATAAAATGATGTTTAAGGTGTCATAAAGGTATAATAGGATAATTTTAATATATTTTTTCTCATTTTAAGTCCCTTTTCAAGTATAGAGAGTCAAATGTTTTTGATTATTTGTTGACAGTGTTTGGTGGTTCTGGGTAAGCCATATTTAGGAGTGTTACTGAGGCCTTTTGGCCTATGTGGTGAAGAGAAAATAATTATAGGAAGAATTTAAAGTCATAAATATAATATTAATATTATCTTATGTGTTTTTTATGTCTAAAATATTTTTATGTGGTTCAAATTTTCAAGATAGACTTTTTGACCGTGAGAAGGCCTAATGGTGAGCAGACCTAATTGGGTGGTTCAAAGAGAGAAAAGAGACAAATGGATTTTGGGACCAAAATATATCTTAGGATAGGTATAATAAATCTAAATATTAAGTGTTTCATCTATTTTTTTGGGATCAAAATTTATAAATGAGGTCTAAGTGAAACGTGTGCTTAGGGAAGGCCTAATTGCATTAGGTCTCTTTTAGGACTAGTGGTGGTTTTAGCCCGTAAGGGTAATGAAAGACATATGTAATATTTGTTTAAATTTTTAAACATGTGTATTTATCTAATTAAATAATAATACAAGTATGGTAAGTTCCTTTGCTGAAAAATATGGGTATCGGAAAGAATCAAGTATAAAGTCAAGGCCTAATAAGCCTATTTTGACAAGTTAGGATATTAATCAATTAAGAGAAGGATATAGAGTTTTTAAGAATAGGTTAATGGATTAAATATAATCAGATATCTTATTTGAATATTTCAATATTATATAACTACTTTTTTTTAGGTGTTGATAAAGGCTATTTGACATATTTTTTCCAAGGAGAGAGCTAATTGAGTGAGCAAGGTTAATAGGTTGTTTGAGAGAAAGAAGTGTGAGAAGAGAAATAAAAGGAGATAATATATAGTTTAGTAATAAATATGTGTCCAAGTATGGTTAGATATTCAATTTAGTTGAGTTAGTGCTTGTTTGCCTATGGGGTTGGAGCCTCGTAGGTTGAAGCTTGTTAAAAGGACTAGTTGAGTTGGTGATTGACTAGGGAGGGGTTAGATCTCCTTATGGGGTTATTGCCTCAATAAAAGTGTGATTCATTACTTATATGAAAATATTCCAAGTTTTGCATCAATGGTTTTCTTTCCCTTATAGGTTTTTCCAAATAACTATTGTGCTCATGTGTTGTGATTTCACTTCTTTCTCATATGAATAATTGCTTATGCATTGCTATATCTTTAGATTTGTTTGACTGATAAGTGAATGATATATGGAAATGAAACATAATTTTTCAAACTAATTCACCCCCACCCCCTCTCATTGAGTATATCTCTAAAAAATAGTTATGGCATGCCCAAGGGGGATATGAATTCCAAGAAGGTTGTTCAAGTTGGATTTTGGTCTTAATAACACAGAGGTTGTAACAATCCACTTCTTATAGTATCTGACAACTCCAAAAATTAACTCTTGGTGGTATAATAGTGAACTATTTCATTCCTAAGATAAACACAAGATATCTTAATATAGTAATTCCTTATTAATTCCAAGGGATTCCTCATTATTCATACAAAGCAAATAGATTTGCTAACACTCATCCTTACCCAAATAAATCCTGCCTTGATCACAAACCTATAAGAAAGTTTTTGATTGGCCCATTCTTAAAAATTCCTAAATCTACAACATACATCACATTGTAAGACTCCCATCAAATCATTAAGGAGAAAATAAAAACATACATCACATCGGTGAGACTCCCATTACCCCTATTGAGCATATTAGAAACATTGCTAACGTCTACAACATACATCACATTGTTAAGGAGAAAATAAAAATTAGGTTGTTGGATATATATTTCAATTGGGAATATCTTGATTTTTATATCACATTGGCCCCTAAATCCATTACCACATGGGATGAGTTGAGAGACGTTTTGAGGAGAAGATTTGAAGATAAGAGTGATAACTTGTCATTGACTGAGAAGCTGACCAACATAAGGAAATCACTTCAATAATTTATTCAAGACTTCAACAAAAGATTTAAGAAGACACGGGATAGAATCTCAATCTTGGTAAGACCTACTGCACACCATGCTTTACTTTAGTATCTTAAATCTTTTGATAGTGATATTTTTATGATGATACAATCTATGAGAGGTGACACATTTCCTAATGACTATGAAGTGGCCATCAGGGTTAAGAGTTGTTTAATTCAAGCAAGTAATATTTACCTTATAGCTTCCACTCCTCTATTTCCTAATTTTCAAACCCTTACACTTATTGTTACTCTCATTCCTACACCTAAACATAAGCTTACTACTCTTAGTCAACCAAGTAAGTCTAATGAGGTATAAAGAATGAGGGATCTTGAGAAAGAGATATTAGCCTCAAGAGGATCATTAAATAGTATAAAGTGAATCCTTTCCAAATACAATATCATCATAATCAGTCCTAACCTAACTATCAAGGCAATAAACCACCCTTTCAAGGTCATACTCAAGGTCAAGGACATCGAGTTTAATAAAAAGCCTATAATGGTTATAATTATAATGCTCCATCCACCTAAAAATCATTATTTCCTACTAAAAATATTCTTTGCCAAGATTATTATGGTCGAACTCCATGGGATCAACCTCATGATCCATCTACCTATGTGAGTGAGTCCTTCAATCAAGCTTTCATGAAAAATTTGGGAATAATGTCAACCATGACTCAAGATGAGGTACCCAATGGAAGAGAGAAAAATGGGAAGAGTGATCAAGTGAAGTATACCTTAGTGAATTGGAAATAAGATGACTCATGTGCCATGAATTACCAAGGGTAGTCAAGAAAAGATTCAAGTCTTATAGCTGCAAACACAAGGGCAAAAAGAAAGGCAATTGAAGAGGTTCAAGTTGTTGGTAATGGTTCATCAATGAATGTTCAAACATCCTAAAGGGAAGATATGTCTAATGTAGTCCCAAATGCATAAGTAGATAAAATAGTTTAAATTTTTAATATTTCTTTCATACCTCATAAATATCAAGGCATAGGTAGAAATATTCCTACTGGTGGACAAGCTAAGGTTAGTGGCTCTTTCACTAACATTATAGATTAGATGAAGAAAGATCATGCGAATGTGTCAATGTGGGATACTCTTGAAATAATTGTAAAAGTAGACCTGATCTAAGAAGAGATGTTAAAAATCAATTTGGAAACCAAGCAACCTATTTGGAATAATTTTGATTATTGTCATTGATGTTAATGGTACATCTTGCATGAGGTTAATGTCATTGAGAGAGTGTGCCAAGTTGGTAGTGTGTTGATCTAAAAAAGTGAATTAATGGAGTGTTTTAAATAAATTATGTTGTCATGAAATATAATTTTAAGGTACAATGGATAATTTTAAGGAAACTAATGCCTTATGGTCTCTTGAAGGTATAGATCAAGTGCTTAAGTAGCCCAAGCCTACTCATGGCATGAAGAGACCTTGTGAGAAGGTATGAGCATGGTGGCTTGGTGAGATGAGTGAACATAGGAATGAATGTATGTATGATTTTATTTTATCATGTATTTGAGGCATTAGAACAATCATAATAGTCTCAAGGTGATCTTATAGGGGTAAGACCTTTAGACTAAGTATGTACCTAGACCAATCCTAAACCCTGTTTAGCCTAATGAGGCATCATGATATATTGTCAAGGAATATGAAGGGTGTATGGAATTTTTTTAAGGATGATAAATGTTGTTTTATTATTTTAATGATGTGTAAATCATATGGAAAGAGGTATGATAGTAAAATTTAAGGCCTAATGTGTTTACAATTTAAGGTCTAAAGAGTGAAGAGAGAAAGAGTGTGGCCTAATGAGGGTTCATGATCATATTTCAAGGTGTTTGAGCTCATGTAAGCATTTTTAGAGGTAAGGTATGTTTTTTTAAATTTTTTTCATGTAGTTTGAGGTCATAGTTGGAAGGACAAGACATGAAAAGTGGTTTTTAGGTCTCTCGAGTGCACAAAATGAAACATTCTCAACTTGAGAACGATTTTATTGTGATCATTAGCTTGTTAAACCTTTTTATAGGAGTATAAGTTCATGGTATATGGAGAAGGTTAATATCTAAAAATTTATATATATTTTTTGGATTATGGGGCTGTGCTTTATGAATGATTGTTAAGAAAGGAAATAGGTTTAAACCCTCTTAGAACCCTAATAAGGACCCAAAGTTGAATATGTTTATCAAAAGTGACCACAATGGATTGGTATGATCAGTTAAGATATTTGAAATTGTATTAAAATCTTAAACTTAGGTGTCATTGACTTTTTAAGTGTGTGAGTAAACTATATATAAAAGTGCAAATTTCTTAGAGATATGTTGTAGCATTCAAAGTCAACCAACTCAAAGTATGAAAATAGATGGAGGATAAAAATTGAGACTCATGTTTCATGTCCATGAAGTTTTATAGATATTTTCTATCCCTAAGTGTGTTAAACTGGTCATCCAAGTTAGCTAGTTGTTAGTAGGCTTAATGGTGGACAAACTAAGAAACCTAGGCAACATTGAGAAGATGATTAGGAATGTGTTATAATGATAGAGTGATGAAACAAAATTAATAGAGATGTTTTTTTGGAATTTTATGTCCTATTAATTATTAGTATAAATATTTTAAGTCATATATAGTACTAAAAAAGATGAAGCCAAAATGGTTTGTCTAACTCAGGGAGGTCTATGTGTAGTGAGGTCAACAAATTGTTGTAAAACCAATAGTTTCCACTAAACCATATGATTATTATAATTAAAGATGGTATAGATATTTTATATGTTAATATATACTCATAATAATTCATTTAAAATATCTATGTAAATGTTGGAGGTCTGAGTCACCATGATTGGCCTTTGAGGAAAGCTAACATTTTTGAGTGAGCAAGTTATAGGAGTGATTTTGAGTCTTATTTCCATATGTGATGAGGCATAATATAATTAGTGATGTTTTTGAGGTGTTTTAGGTTATATATATGTTATTTATTATCATTTTTTTGTGTCTAAATAATATGTTATCTTAAATTTTTCAAGACAAACCTTTCTATGTGTATGAAGCCTAATGTGAACAGTACTAACAGTGTGCTTCAAATGGTAGTTGGAGATAGAAAGTGTCATGTACCTAAGATGAGATTAATATGGGTATATTTTAATGGTATATTAAGTTTCCATACAATTTTTATAGTTTAAAAATGTTCCGAGGAGATCAAAGGGTAATGTGTAATAATGAAGGCCTAATTGAATTAGGTCTCCTTAAGGCCTAAAAGAGGTTTTTGTATTTTAAGTTGAGGATGAAATATTTTAAACATTTATTCATGTATTAAAGTTATTATAGTACATATTTTAATGGTAATCCAATTTTTAAAGTGTGTATTTCCTACCAAGAGGTTTATGAGCTAAAGGATTGTATAATAACAAGGTCTAATAGGCTTAATTGATAAGTTAGAGAAGTGAGTGAAAGTGAAGGAAATAACACTTTGAAGATATTAATGAGGTATTTTAGACAATAATATGGGTTTATAGAATATAATAAAGATATAATAGGGGTATTATAGATTAATATCAAGGTCATATGACCTAAACTGTCTTGAAGAGACCTAGTTGAGTGAAGAAGCCTAGAAGGCAGTTTGAGAGAGATAGAAGAGTGAGAAGAGATAAAGAAGGTTATCATAATATGTTATGTGAGAAATAAATTTTTATGAAGGTGATAAAATTTTTCAAGTGGCTGAATTGGTACTGAGTCATCTAGGGGGTTGGTGCCTCACAAGTTGGTGCTTTTTAAAGCTTAGTTAAGTGGATGCTTGACTAGTTGGGGTTGGTGTTCCATGTGAAGTTGGTGCTTCACTAAAGATTGGTTTTTTTCTTATATTAATATAGTATATTTTCATATATCAATGATTTTTATTCCCCTTGAGGTTTTCCCACATATGTAATGTGTTTCATGATCTTGTATGGTTTCATATGCTTTGCTAGATGTTCATGTTTATATGAATGGTTCACGTATGATTAAAACACCAATTCATCCCCCATATTATTTATTTTTATTCCAAAATTTGGTATCATATCCTAGTCATTTAAATAAATTTTAAAAGCTTTAAGGTGATCCTAAGAAGCACAAGATGTCTAGTGATGAAAAAGAAGAAGACAACATGTATGAAGAAGAATTCTACTATGATAATGAAGAAAGAGAAGATGAAGTAGACATTGAATATAAACTCATAATCTCCCTTGATTATTTGAAGCATAAAATGAAGAATATTAAGGATCTAAAAAATTATTTAGAAGGTATCAAAATAAGGTTTAGATCAAAGGAAGTTGAGTATGACCAGTTGAAGACAGAGTTAAATTAATTAAAGGTTGACCATGAGAAGCTCATAGACAAGATGATCAAGTTTGAGAAAGAGTGTGATAAGTTATAAAAATTAAAGAGTACCAAAATTAAAATACTAATTATGTATCCTAATGAAATAAGGGATAATTTATCATGGAACCATGAGAAAATCAGTTATCAATCAAGAAGTAAGTATAAAAATGTCATTTGATATAGTTATCATAATATGGAACACATTACAATATTATATTCTAATATATTTATAACTCCCTCAAGATTTAATAAGATATGTGAATCTCCTAGAGTACATGAGAAGGGTCAAACATTGGTATAGAAGCCAAATAAAGTTAGGAATGATCATATTGAGTCCAAGAGTCAAGATGGACTATTTGCTAAGGAGGAATAAAATATTAAAGTGGATTCTATGTTAGATTATATTGCATTTCACATTCAAGATGAAGGAATGAAATGGTTTATAAATAGTGGTTGCTCAAGTCACATGTCAAGAGACAAAATAATTTCATCTCATTGAAGAAAAATACTACAAGAATAGTGAGGTTTGGAGATAACACAACTACAAATATAGATGGTAAGGTTATCTTGAGATTGGATAATGGGAATACCAAGACACAAAATGTGTTATATGTGGAAGGTTTAAAACATAACCTACATAGTGTAAGTCAAATGTGAAATAAAAGACACACACTAACCTTTCAAGATAGAGGGTGTGAGATAAGGAGAGCCAAATTAGGTAGGCTAATTATCAAAGCTAAGAGGACTGAGAACAATCTATATGTCTTGAATGAGATCAAGAAAGAGAGATGCTTTATGAGAAATATTGATGAAATTTGGCTATGTAATAGAAGGTTAGGTCACCTAACCTTTGATAACCTAATTAAGATAAGCACTAATAAGTCTGTGAATAACATGCCTAACATCACCAAACCTAAAAAAATACTTTTCAAGGCATGTCAACATGGTAAGCTAACTAGAAGAAGGTTTAAGTCTAAGGAGTACTCTACTATAATACCCTTTGAGTTAAAGCACACTGATATTTATGAGCTTGAAAGAATTTAAAGCATTCAAAGAGATACCTACTTCATATTACTCATAGATGACTACATAATAATGACTTGGGTATCATTCTCAAAAGAAAAGTTATAAGCTCTTGACAAGTTCAAGGCATTAAAGGTTCTTGTTGAGAATGAGAAGAATGTGAAGATAAAGTATCTAAGATCTAATAGAGGAGGAGAGTTTTGGTCTAATGAGTTTGATGACTTTTGTGAGGTTCATAGAATAAGGAGATAGTTCTTAATAGCTAGGACATGTTAGCATAATGGGGTAGTGGAAAGAAATAATATGATAGTTCAAGAGATGGATAGAACTATGTTAAATGAGTCTATATTATCTAATAGATATTTAAGAGAGGTAGTAAGAACTATAGTTTACATTTTGAATAGAGGAAATATAAGGACTAATGGAAAAAAGATTCATTATAACTTATGGAAAGGTAGATCTACTAATGTGGACCCCTTTATAGTTTTTTGGAGAAAATGTTTCATCAAAAGAGATGATGAAGCCTTCAAAAATTTTGATTCTAGATCTGATGAATTTATATTCCTATGATACTCATAAATGAGATCAACCTATATATTTTATAACAAAAGGCTATAGAAGATAGTGGAAAGCACCAATGTGAAGATTGATGAGACAAAGAAATCACACTCATTTTAAAAGGACACTTTAGAGAATCTGGACTTCAATAATGAAGAGGAAATTATAGATTTTAATGAAGAACAAGAACTTGAGGAGAGACATGACTCAAAAGGCCCCTTGAGATAAATTAAAAATATCCTTTTGAATCTCAAATAATTGGCAATAAGACTGCATGTATGTAAATGAGGAAAAGACTAGCAAGTAATCTAAATCAAGATAATGTTGATCTATTATCTAATATTAAACCTAAGAATGTTATAGAATAAAGCAAAGACAAGTTTTGGATAGGTGCTAGTTCCCAGGTCTAAAGATAAGAATGTCATTAGCAAAAATTGGTGTTTAGAAACAAGTTAAATGAAGATGAAGAAGTCACTAGGAATAAGGATAGATTGGTATGCAAGCTATATGCACAAGTTGAAGGGGTAGACTTTGAGGAGACCTTTATACCAATAGAAATATTGAAGTCCATATTATTTCTAGCATATGCAAGATTTAAAGGGTTCAAGGTATACCAAATGGATGTCAAATCTACCTTTTCAAATGGGAATTTAGAATAAGAGGTGTACACAGAGCAACCAAAGGGGTTCTCACTATCAGGTGATAAGGACTATGTATGTAGATTTAAAAAAGGCTCTTTATGATCTAAAGAAAACTCCTAGATCCTGGTATGCCAAGTTGGCCATGTATCTATTAGATTAAGGATTCAAGAGAGGAGTTACAAATAGTGATCTGTACATAAAGTTAGAACATGACCATCAATTGATAGTAGTTGTCTATGTGGATGACATCATATTTGGTGGAAATAAGGAGAACATGACCAAGAGATTTGTAGAGGTGATGAAAAAAGATTTTGAGATGTCCATGTTAGGAGAACTATCATTCTTTCTTGGGTTGCAAATCACTCAATATAAAAAAGGTATATTCATTTCTCAAGCCATGTACATAAGAGATATGTTGAATAAGTTTGAAATGGAAGATTATAAGGTAGTTAGTACACCTATGATCATAGGGTGTAAGTTGAGCAATGAAGATGAGTCTTATAAGGTTAATCATCTATCATATAGCTTAATGATTAAAATTTTGCTATACACCACTACCTCTAGACCTAACATCATGAAAGAAGTAGGTCTTGTGGGAAGGTTTCAAATAGATCCAAAAGTAGATAATTTGTAAGAAGTCAAAAGTATACTTAGGTATCTTGAGGGGAATATGGATTATGGATTATAGTATCCAACAAGAAAGGTGTTCAATTTGATAGCCTATACAAATGAAGACTCGGTAGGAAGTCTAGATGATAGGAAGAGTACCAGTGGAGGAGCTTTCTTCTTAGGTGGGTGCCTAGTTTCATGGATAAACAAGAAGAAACCATCAGTATCATTATCCACTTGTGAGGCTAAATACATTGTAGTATCTTCATGTTGTACTTAGGTCCTATGGTTGAGATAGAACCTAAAAGACTACAAGGTGGAGAATGATGATGTAGACACCGCAAATGTGTCTGCACCTTGGTTCTCCCCCCTTGTCCACCTCAAACCCCTATCCTAACCCTTGGCCTTAGTCCCCTCCATTCATTTGATTAAAATAACTTAAATATTTTAATTAAGTGGCCCCCTTTCCACCTCACCCTTGCCACCTTGGATCCTCCCTTGAATCCCTCCACCTTCCCCCTAGCATTTATTATGCCAAATATCCTCATTATCTTTCCCCCCCCACGCCCATTTAAGCATCTTCATAACCGTTCTTCCCACAACCCCTCGCCCGGCGGCGTGCAAGAATGGGCAGAGGCTATTTTTAGTCTCTGTCCCCATTCTGCCACCGCCGATGTCGGCAACCCTTCGGCCGACATCGGTGAAACTGCCAGCATCGGCAGCCTTCAATACCCCTTTCTACATCCGTTGCAGCCCCTGGACCCTGGAGCTCGCAAACAGAATCCTCTCAGCGCTTTGGCATTCGACTCTCTTCTCTCTGGACCTCGTGCAACAGCAGCAACAGAGGTAGGGACTCTAGATTAGGGATTTCCTCTTGCAACAAGTCTTCCGTGGCTCCAACAACAGCTCCTCCGTCCTTCAGTTAGCAAGCCAAAAGGTAAGCAATTTCATTGTTTTATTTCATTCTTTCATTTAGTATCAGTTATCTATCCTATCTACTGTCTTCTACTTGCTGTGTCCTTCCCCTGAGAGGCTGAAAAGCCTTCTCAGAACCTGTCCCCTATCCATCTTCCTCTTTCCTGTCCCCCTTTTAATCTAGTCCCAGACAACTTCCTCGTCCCTCCTACCAATAAAAGACCCTGCACAGGGCACCCAACCAGACCCAGACCATTCTCCAAACCATCCAAGCACGTCCATAAACTCTGTCTCAGACCCATCCATGAACCAAACCAAACTAGACCCGACCACAGGCCACAACCCCGATCGACGCCGGTCACTTCCGCAACCGACGTCGGTAGGATAACCGACGTCGGTAGATTAGATAACCGACGCCGGCAACATTTTCGACCTCGGCGACTGTCATCAGCCTGACAGCTCCTTTCAGGTAATCATTTGTCTTTTCTTTCCTTTCTAATTTGTTTATCACTTCTGTATTCTGGCATCCTGTATTTTCTTGGTCTTTTATCTGTCTGTTATCAGTGGGTTGACCTCCCTTGAGGAAGTTTTCACACTTCCGGGAACAAGCTTTCGCTTGGCAACCCACCGCCTATCCATCTAACATTTTCTTGTCCAAGTTCTTTTTCTTTGTAGGTGTCATTCCTCCATAGCCAAAGAGGGGTGCTCACAAGCGTCTGGATTACGGTGCGCAGTCTATATCCAGGTACTTCTAGCCTTGTCCATTTCCTTAGTTTCTTTATTCATCTTTTGAATGTAGAAAGCGAATTAGTGATAAAAACATTCTGGCACGCCCGGTGGGACACTAGGTTCCTTCTGGGTTCCTTTTCTTATTTATTCATTTAGGAGCATTAGGTTCTTACCTTTCCTCCTCCTTCTTTTCTTCTCAATGACACTATAAGCAAGAATTTAAAAAGAATCTTTCTTTTCTTTCTTGCACATTTTAGACTAGTCCAACGTCATACTCTCAACCCTTTTTCAAACTTGTCTTCATAACAAACATCACATTTTGACTTGGGCATTAAAACACTTTGCATTCATTTCTGCTTGTGCTTGCATCTTCTTAGTCCACATCTAGTAACTTAGACGCATATTGCATAAATCGTAGACACTTGATGTTACACTACCAAACCACATGCACTAAAACGAACATAAAACTTACTTGAGACAAGGCCCAACTGGGATTTCATCCCCCAACGGATACCTTACCCATCCCGGTGACCCTACTTGGATTTCATCACCAAGGGGGAAGCCCACTCTGTTCTCTGGCGGAGGATAAACTCTAGGCGAGGTATATCTTGGCTAAGTGAGACCAACTAACCACTGGAATCGTGAAGTGAGGGGAGCTTGCTCCTTAGCACCAGGCCACGTACCAGACCCTAACACAAATTTTTGAGCACCTAAAACAAGACCCGAAACCAGCTCTAGACTGCTTCTTCTAGGACCTTCTTGATAGCCAATCTCCCCAAACATTCATCTAAGGCATAAGCCACAACTTCTAAAGTTAATTCCTAAGATTTATCACTTAGGCTTGTCTGTCTCTCTCTATTTTCCTCTTCTCATCTGTTTGTTTGAGTGAGTGAGGACACTTTCTTCATTGTTTTTCCAAGAATCTTCAAATCTTTTGGTTCTCTAAAAAACACAGTCACCGGCATCGGTTCTGCCACTGACGTCGGCTTTCCCCTGTCACCGGCATCAGTTCTGTCACCGACGTCGGCTTTCCTTTATTACCAGCATTGGTTATCTGACCGACGTCGGCCATATCTCTTACCGACATCAGTTTTTTTAACTGACGTCGGTCTCTGTCACTGTCCTTTTTTTTCAAAACCAGCAGCCTAAAACCTATCTCTTCTCTGTCAAAGACTCCATCCTAGTTTTCTGAAACTGAACAACACAGTTCCTGAAACCTAAACCTTCTCTGCCTTGCATGGTTTTGACTCATAGCCAAGCCAAGGCTCTTGTCAACCATGCTAGCCGCCAACCACTTCCATCTACCCCATCCGTGACTGAGCCTACAATGGAGTTCAACTCGGAGACCGAAAGAACTCCTACCCGTCCAACCCCGCCGCAGACTCCTATTGTCCAAGAAGGGGACCAAGATTTCAAATGATTCTTGGACCTCAACGTCAAGGCCTTGCAACATTATCTCGCGCATAGCCAAATGCGAGACTCCTTGGGCAATCCAATCTACGGAATGCCAACCTCCCTTACCGCAACTACGGCTGTATCGACAACATCCGTAGTCCAACCTTTAGACACTCAAGCCATCACTTCAACCGCTGACTAGACTTTGACCAATCCTCCAGGTGTGGCCTCTCCCTCTATCATTGGGCCCACTTCCATCGGGGTTTCGACCCCCTGTCAACCTTAACCCGCTTAACCACTATCCACTCCTTTTCAGAACCTTATCGTCTCTATTCCGCCTACCCTGGCCCCTATCAACACCAGGGTGGCTTCTTATCCATTGGCCCCCGTTACCATAGTCCAACCTCTCGTAGCAACATCAGGCCCAGCTATGCCTTCTACCCAACCACCTTTAGCCTCTTCATCTATCCCTACGACTAGTTACCCCTATGTTGCACCTTTACAGGGGCAACTGACTACGTCATATGCCTCCCCTAGCCTCTTCCAAGCACCCTACAACTTAGGGGGCACGCCACCCATCAATCCATCGGCAGACATCATCAAAATGCTGATGGACAAGATGACCAGTCTAGAGACCTCTGTTTCCGGCTCGTGCAATGCTCTCTCATACGAGCAGATCTGTAATGAGCCCATTCATCCTTCTGTCCCAATCAGACCATATCCTAGCCAGTGGGAGCTTCCAAAGTTTTCTTGCTTTCAAAACAAGGAAGACCCACAACAACACTTGCGGGCATTCAGACATGCCTGTTACCTCATCGGCCATGACAATGCATTACTCTTACGCACGTTTCCTATGTCTCTCTCGGGTGCTGCGCTCGACTGGTATAGCTCCCTTCCCAGCCATTCTCTCTTCTCATTCACACAATTGGCCCAGCTCTTCCTCGATCAATTTTCCATCAACATAACCAAGAAGGTCTCAATCACGGACCTCTATTCTATCCGGCAATTCGAGGACGAGTCCATAGCCGACTTCATTGCTCAATGGAGAGGCCTCATCAATCAACTTTCCTTTTCCTTACCCTAGGCCAAGCTTATTGAACTCTTTTCCCAAGCCTGTGCCAGACATATTTCTTCCACCCTGAGGGTTCAAACCTTCCACACTTTTGACGAGCCCTTCACGATGGCCCACAAACTTGAGTTGCGTGCCATCGAGGAGAATAAAGTCAAGTTGTGGAGTAAGAATCCTAGCTCTAAGGCCAATGACTCTTCTTCTGCTAAGCCATCATCATCCAACTCTAAATCCAAGGCTTTAGCCAATGCTGTGGTCATTAGGCCTTCATCCTCCTCACCTTCGACCAATCAGCCTGAGCCATCCACATCTCAGAGCGCCACTCACCAATTCCAGCAAAGATACGTACAACGACGGTATACTCCTCTCAGAGAATCATACGCATCTGTGCTGGAAAAGCTTGTTAAACAGGGGGCCCTCAATCTCCCTCAAGCCTAACCTCCTCCACAATTCGATCCCTCACACGCCATCCCCGCATGGTATAGGGAGTAAGACTTGTACAGCTTCCACCGTGTTAAGGGCCATGACACAAAAAACTGCAAAACTTTTAAGAACATAATCCAAGATATGCTTGAAAAGGGGGATCTCATCTTAGACAATCCAAATGCACCTCCTAATCAGGACATTGACATCTTCAAACAACCTTTCCCCAATCATCTGCCAACTCAGAACAATGTCCAGACCTTAATTGACGACAATCATGAGCACAACATTCAAACAGTCAATACGGTCTCTCCCTTTGTCCCCAATCAACCTCAAGAGGTTGGCCATCAATCAGTCCATCACATGTGGATGAACCTCTTTCCCCGGCTAGTTCTCCATGGACCTCTCTTATCTTGGAGGACGCCTCGACTTTACCAGCACCACCGGTCTCGCCATCCTCCTTTCTACTGCCTATGGAGAACCCGACCCTTCCTACTCCTCAGCCGCAAGTGGAGGGCACCATCATCCCTGCCCTTTACCCGCTGGAGGAGCCTCACTCCCCGGTTTCTTCTCCACCCAGGGAAAAACCTGTCTCCCCTTCATCTTCATCTAAATCTGTCATGACTTCACCACACCATGCGTCTAAGACCTCTACACCCATCTCGTCTTCAACCTCGCAACCATCAACATCTTCTTCTCAGCCATTTTCCCAGTTAGTGGAGAAAATCGCACTTCTCCCTCTGAGGAAAGTGATGCCTTAGGTGTTGTGGGAGCGTCTTAAATCCCTTCAACATACCTGCGCCCTCTCATCACATGCTGCTAATCCTCTCAAGGTAGAATCTCGTCAGACTCTTGACAAAGACCAGACTCTCAAACCTTAACCAAACCCATCAAAACCGAAACCTGCATCTATCTCGTCTAAGCCCATCAAATCATTTGGCATTCATCCTATCTCCACCCTCACTCACCCGCAAGTGAAGGTGGACCTAGGCTAGACCTCGACCAGTAGCAGTCTTCTAACCAAATCAAAGAAGACTGCCAGACCACAGAAGCAAACGCCTCCTTCCCCGTCACCATTGCCATCCATTTTAGGCCCCCATCTTTCGACCTTGGCTAGCATCCTCCCCACTCTGGCCTCCAAACAAAACTCGTTGCCTCCTTTGCTTCCTCTGCCTACCTCCAGCTGTCCCTCTCCCAAAAAGGCAGTACCAATCACCAAGAAAGAGCCGTCTCCATCTGTCACCGCACCATCAACCCATAAGGTGGTATGGAAACCTCTTCTAACCTCACCTAAGCAAAAGTCACCAACCTCGCGCATATTAACTGGCACAGACCCCTTAGTGGGCTCATACTCATTGATATTGCGTCGACTTCTGCAGACCTCCAACATAACCCTTCCCCCCATCAAGCCTTTCCAACCTCTCAGGTCCAAGCCCTCCTAGTTTGATGACACGAAAATTTGCTTATATCATCGTACACCAGGACACGACACCGAGACTTGTTGTGCCCTCAAAGCCATCATCCGCCGCTATATGGAGAAGGACACTCTTCTCCTTGAGGACACTGTTGACCAGACCCTGACTCCTTCCCATCCAACCCCTTCTACCACATCAACATCTCACCAGCAAGACACGACCCCTTCTTCACCCCCTATTTTTGAAATCAATGTTATTCGTATAACCACTAGGTCGCAAAAGGACAAGGCAAAAGAAAAAGCTGCCATTCCTTGGACCTATCCCTTCATCAAGCCACCTCTTGTGCCCAAGCCTAAAATTTCTATCCTTGGCACATCCCAGCCTTCTTCATCTTCCTCTTCTGGGCCAATTCATGACTCCATGCTGAAGTAGCTTCACCAGACACCTGTAAAGATGTCTCTTTATGACCTTATCCAAACCTCACTTCAGCACCGACAAGCCCTCATCCAAGCCTTGCAGGCAGCAGAGGTCCAACTCAAGGACCCCCAACCATTCGATGCCCTCGTCCATTCTTTATCTCCTGTCACCTCCATCACATTCAGCGATTCTGAGATTCCCGCATCTAACACGGAAGATCAGGACGCCACCCTCTTCATCACTGCCTATGTTAATCGGACACACATTAAATGCATTATGATCGATGGCGACGCTAGCATCAACATAATCTCTACCCATGCCTTTGATCAGTTGGCTCTTCCCAAGAATTGCGTCTCCAAAATTGACGTGATCTTACACTCTTTCAATGACACCACCACCACGACCATTGGTATAGTCATCCTTCACATTCGCGTTGGTCCACGCACAGTCCCGGAGCTCTTCTATATCATCGAAGGAGAGTTTCAATACAACCTTCTACTGGGCCAACCTTGGATCCGTGCCATGGCCTGTATACCCTCCACCCTGCACCGTTGTGTGAAGTTTGAGCATGACAGGCAAGTCCACACCATCCCCGCTGACCCTTCACCCTTCAAGACTTGCAACACAACCTACCGTCCTAACGATGTTCTCATTCCCATCAAGCTGTCAACTCTGGCACCGCCTCCATCTACAGAAGCTTCGACCAGTTCGCGATCGGTGGTCGCCCTCACCCCTCCCCTTCAAGCGCTGACCAAAGACCCCATGGAAGACATCTTCCAATGACTATCACTTGGGGAATATCGCTTGTTGACCCTAGACATGTTCCAAACTCCACAAGAGTATGGACGCCTTCACCTCAGTCCCAATTACGACCATCAGATCAGGATGGTCGTGCCTTATGGTCCTCCTCACTTCCGAACCAACTTTGTCTATGGGGGGCTCAATCAAGCTCCTACCAACGGCAATTCCCTCTCTTCCCCCCAACCTTTCACATCTGATTTCTCATTTCTTAGCAACCCCACCTTTGCACACACTTACCTTCACAGGTGTGCATGGAAGGGTTTTGGTTTTGGGTGTTATGAGCAGGGCTCCCATCAGCCCATCGAGCCGCTCAATGATCGCGATGTCAAGAAACGGTATGGCCTGGGATATCATGACCCCACTCAGGTTCCTTTTGACTTTTGTCTCGAGCCAACCATTGACCAATCTCCTCCAAACTCACCCATTTCTCCTTCGTCACCTATGGAGTCAGTGGTTTCCATCCCTCCTAGTTTTTTTTTCCATAAACACCATTTGCCTGGAACCCCTGACCTATCAGCTCAATGGGGTGTCCAGGTCTCTCCCTCTCATTTTTCCTAGCATGGTAGAGGATGAGTCGGCAACCATTCACACTGTCCACTGCATTGATGATGACGCCATCCTTTCCTACATGGGTGCCGATGACTCTTTCATCCAGCATTTCCTCTCTTTTGAGACCCAGGTTATGTTAAATGAATCCACCATTAACATCAACCTCCCTTCTTCTTCTGATGTTCCTCACGTCTTAAAGATTGGCCAATCTTTAGACACTCAGGAGTAGCTTGACTATGCCCAGTTCCTTTCCAACCATAGCAAGGCCTTTGCCTAGACTTACAGCGACATGCCTGGCATCGACCCCACCATTGCTACCCATAACATTGTCACCAAACCAGAGGCTAAGCCTGTTAGGAAAAAGCTTTGAAAGACGCATCCTCGCATTGCGCTCCTTGTCAAAGAGGAGTTTCAGCGCCTTCTTTCTATCTCCTTCATCCAACCCATCAATTATCCATAGTGGGTCTCTAACATCATCCCAGTTACTAAAGCAACTGGGGGGATTCGGATCTGCACAGACTATCGCGACCTTAACCTAGCCTATCCCAAAGACGACTTCCCTCTTCCTAACATTGACCAGCTTGTTGATCTCACGGCTGGCCATGAAATGCTCTCTCATGGACATGTTTTCAGGATACAATCAAATCCTGATCGCACCAGAAGATTAACACAAGACTACAATCATCACCCCATGGGGGACTTTCTGCTATCAAGTCATGCCTTTTGGCTTGAAAAATGCTAGTGCCACATATCAGCGCGCCATGACCTACATTTTCCATGATCTCCTCCACAAAATCATGGAGGACTATGTGGATGACCTTCTCGGCAAGTCCAAACTTCGCCGCGACCACTTGACCATTCTCACAATCATCTTCTCTCACTTTCTTCAATACAATGTCCGACTTAACCCTAAGAAGTGTGTCTTTGGGGTCCTTTCAGGCAAGCTTCTTGGCTTCATCGTTTCCTTCTGTGGTATCGAGATAGATCCCACCAAGATCCGCGCTATCCTCAAAATGCCACCCCCAACCAATCTCAAGCAGCTTCGCAGCCTACAAGGGAAGCTCCAGTCCATTCGCTGTTTCATCTCACAGCTTTCAGACCGCTGCCAACCTTTTCATCATCTCCTTAAGAAGGACATCTCCTTTAAATGGGATGAGGACTGTCAAGAGGCTTTTGAAGCCCTCAAAAGCTATCTGGTCTCTCCACCCGTCCTCATTCCACCTAAAGACGACCAACCCTTCTACCTTTATATCTCTGCTACCAACCATTCGTTAGGTGCCATGATCGCGCACCGAGACGAGCATCATCGTGAGCAAGCGGTTTACTACATCAGCCGAACACTGGTCGACTATGAAACTCGGTATACTCATGCCAAGAAACTCTATTTAGCATTAGTATTTTCTACCACCAAGCTCTACCACTATCTCCTCAACCACAAAACCTTTGTCGTCACTCACACTGACCCTCTCAAGTACATGCACTCCAAGCCATATCAGAATCAACGTATGGCTCAGTGGCTCATGCTGCTTGCTAAGTTTGACCTCGAATTCATCCAGTAGAAATCTATCAAGGGGCAAACCATCACTGACCAACTAGAAGATGCCCCTCTTCCTGACAACCAACCTTCACACTGTGAGTTCCCAGACGAATCCATCGCTACCCTTTCCACCGACGACACCGTCTACCAAATGACCATGTTCTTTGATGGCTCCAAATGTCAACTCGATGGGGGTGTCAGGGTCATCCTCATCCCACTCGAAGGGGAGCCCATGCCTCTATCTTTTAAACTTGACTTTGATTGTACCAATAATATGGCCGAATATGAGGCCTTAATTTTGGGACTTCAGACTGCCCTTTCCCTCCACATCAAGTCTATCAACATCTTCGGTGACTCACAGCTCATCGTTAATCAAGTTAACGGTTCATATCTCTATAAAAACAAAGTTTTACAGAGGTATAAAAATCGTGCTGACCTTCTTTTGGCATCTTTCGACCATTACCTCTTGCAGACTGTTCCACGCTCTATGAACAAGTTTGCCGACACCATGGCTTTTCTTGCTTCGCATATCCCATCTGCATCATCATCATCTTGCCTTTTTGTCATAGTGCATCGTGTACCTTTGCCTTCATACATCTCTCCTCACATCGACCATATCAACACTATCAATTCTCGCCCACGAGATGACTAGTATAAGCAACTTGTGGACTACTTGTCTCTTTCTGTCACTCTTCCCAACCTCTCTAGCAATGCGTGGCAAGCTTTCATCAAGCACACAGCTCGCTATACCATGCTAGGGGATCTTCTTTATAAGCGAGGCTTTGACGGCCTCCTTCTTCACTGTCTAACCTCCACTAAAGCTCCTCAAGCCATAAAGCAAGTCCACGACGGGATTTGTGGTGGACACTTCAGTGGAAACTCGGTTGCCAAGCGCATCCTTCACCTGGGTTATTATTGGCCCACCCTTCATCAAGACTGTAGCGACTATGTTCGGCACTGCATCAAGTGTCAATAGCACTCTAACCTACTTCATCTCCCCAGCCACGCCTTATAAGTCGCTCAGGATTTTTGGCCTTTCTCTCAGTGGGGCTTAGATCTCATCAGTGAGATCAACCCTCACTCGTCCCTTCGTCATCAGTCAATCATCACTGCCACTGAGTATTTCACCAAGTGGGTGGAAGCCATTCCTCTTGTCTCCACAAAAGCCAACAAAATTGTCAACTTCATCAGCAGCCACATTATCTGTCATTTCGGTGTCCCTCACAAAATCATCACCGACAACGGCAAGTCCTTCAAAAACAAGACTGTCCAAAAACTATGCGACTCATTTGGCATCAAACTCAGCTTTTCTTCGCCTTACTACCCACAAGCAAATGGGCAGGCTGAGGCTTCCAACAAAATTCTCACCAAAATTCTCATGAAGGTGGTCAATGATACAGGAAGGGATTGGCACATTCATATTCCCTTCGCTTTGTGGGCCTACCGCACTAGCATCCGAACCTCTACGGGTGCTACTCCCTTCTCCCTCATGTACGGAACAGAGGCTGTCTTACCTCTTAAAGTATAGATCCCGTCTCTCCGCATCTCCCTGCATGACATTCTCTCCAACGATGACTTTTGTCAAGATCGTTTAGCTCAACTTGAGTTACTCGATGAGCGTCGTCTTGCTGCCCTCAATCATCTCCGTGTCTACCAAAGTCGCATCAAGCGAGCCTACGACAAAAATCTGCGAGAATGAGATTTCAACATCGGAGACCTCGTCCTCAAAGAGAATCAACACGTGACCAATATGGAGTGAAGTAAATGAGGCAAATTTGCCCCCAATTGACTCAGACCTTAACGCACAAGTATGGGTCAGGGACTTATCGTTTGTCCTCCCTCGACGAACGGCCAAAACTTGAGCCTCTTAATGTGTTGCATCTTCGACCATTCTTCTGTTAGTCGAGTACTTGTCCACTTGACACGTAACTTGAGCTCATCCCCTAAGCAATCCTCGTCCTCTTAATCCTCATCCCTTTCAACCCTATTCCCCTTTAACAAGTCCTCTACAACCCTTTTATGATGCATGGATGCTTTGTCCTAATAAAAAGGGAGTCCTTGAACTTCTACAGCCTTGTCCGTGACTCTAAAAAAAAAAAAAAATCAAAATCAAAATCAAGATGTCAAAACATATCCAAGGTCACAAAATCAAATCAAAAAGATAGACTGCTCCCTCGAAGGATAGCTGTACTATCATTGCTGTAGCTAATAGACTGATCCCTTGAAGGATAGCTATTCAAACATTATAAAGCAAAAATATAGACCACTCCCTCAAAGGATGGCTATCAAACAACAACCTTTCTTAGAAGCTTCCCGCATTGATCAGCTTCGCAACATGACCACTCAATTAAAAGACATCTCTATGTAGGCTTCCCGCATCGATCAGCCTGCACCAAAAAAAAAAAAAAAAAAAAAAAAAAAAAAAAAACGTGTCATGGACTTGGCTTGTAGTTGTCTCAGGGTCTCCTATAAAAAGGGGCAAGGTTATTCCTGCTCTTAAACTAGGTTACCCTATCCTCCTCCTATCACCTACTCAGGGGACTTCAAGCTCACTTTAATGTCAAAGTGATTCGATTACCATTCTAACACCACACTGGTCAACAACGTAATGCATGAACGGGGCTTTGGTTCTAATAACCCCTATCTATGCTTCCTTTCTGGTCCTTGTCAATGAAAGAGCAATTTGCCTTTCATCTTTTCTCTACACTTTGGTCACATTTAACCACATCAATTGTCGACTCATCTTTAACCAAGCCATTTTCATCATTTTTAGCTGACATCATCCTAGTCCATTTCACATAGTTTCTATGGACACCGATACACATGGGAACTACCGACCAGACCCAATTTATGTTAAGCATAAACCAATACTTGCTGAAGCATAAATAGACTTCCATTCATTTTTAGCATACATCCATCACGACTATGGAAACTTGCTAGAGATGAAAGCCTCTCAACCAATATGACATTTGTAGCATCATCTTACCCTCATCGTTTTGACACTTGACCACATCCAATCATTGATCAATCAAACCTTTTGTCCAAACTACATTGGTCTGAGGCCCTATGACCAGGGCTATGTAGGCAGCAATTAGATACCACATCTTCTGAGGTTAGCTCGACCACCCCCGTTTGTTCATCTCTTTGATGGACAAACCTTCTCTTCTACAACTTTGACCAAGACCAATCAATCTCTTTGACTCTTCCTCCCTTTTAGGGAGAACTACATTGGCCTGAGGCCCTTCACACAAGGGCTATGTAGGCAGCACTCAGATCACATGACATTTTCTGAGGTTAGCTCAGCCACATCCTTTCGTCCATCCATCCCCTTGACCAATGACCATTGGAGATCATGCATATCTCCTTCGACCTTCGACTACTTCCAAGCCAATGTTGCCTTGGTTGTTTTTTGCATGTGTGCTACCTCATGGCTGGTTAGCAGAATTGTCCACAGACCCTATTTTTGACCCTTCGCAAGTATAGGATCGCAAGCCAGTTGATCCCTACTACTTATGGCTCTTTTGTGTTTCTAGGAGCACTTCCTGAGCCTAGGATACCTAGAACACGACGACCATTTGGAGCTTCAGCTTAGATTGAGTGACTCGATTAGCAGATGACTAAATGCTGGGGCCCAGTTACTTCAATTTTGGCACTCCTTGACCCTCAACATGCGACAATTTGACCCGACCATCCCGTGAAGTGGTATACACACAATCACGAATATTGCAGCATTTTCGCTCACACTCTTCTATCTATTTCTCTGTCAAATCGACACTCGATCTTCGGTTCCCTTCTCTCGACTATCGCTTTGAGGGGGGAACACCTCATCCTTTTCCTAGGGCAACCAACTCCTATTTTTGTCTTGCAGTTCATTAAGAACAACCAACAAGACAAAAAGGGGCAAATGTAGACACCACAAATGTGTCTGCACCTTGGTTCTCCCCCCTTGTCCACCTCAAACCCCTATCCTAACCCTTGGCCTTAGTCCCCTCCATTCATTTGATTAAAATAACTTAAATATTTTAATTAAGTGGCCCCCTTTCCACCTCACCCTTGCCACCTTGGATCCTCCCTTGAATCCCTCCACCTTCCCCCTAGCATTTATTATGCCAAATATCCTCATTATCTTTCCCCCCCACGCCCATTTAAGCATCTTCATAACCGTTCTTCCCACAACCCCTCGCCCAGCGGCATGCAAGAATGGGCAGAGGCTATTTTTAGTCTCTGTCCCCATTCTGCCACCATCGACATCGGCAACCCTTCGGCCGATGTCGGTGAAACTACCAGCATCGGTAGCCTTTAATACCCCTTTCTGCATCCGTTGCAGCCCCTGGACCCTGGAGCTCGTAAACAAAATCCTCTCGGCGCTTTGGCATTTGACTCTCTTCTCTCTGGACCTCGTGTAATAGTAGCAACAGAGGCAGGGACTCTAGATCAGGGATTTCCTCTTGCAACAAGTCTTCCGTGGCTCCAACAATAGCTCCTCCGTCCTTCAGTCAGCAAGCCAAAAGGTAAGCAATTTTATTATTTTATTTCATTCTTTCATTTAGTCTCAATTATCTATCCTATCTACTATCTTCTACTTGCTGTGTCCTTCCCCTGAGAGGCTGAAAAGCCTTCTCAAGACCTGTCCCCTGTCCATCTTCCTCTTTCCTATCCCCCTTTTAATCTAGTCCCAAACAACTTCCTCGTCCCTCCTGCCAACAAAAGACCCTGCACAGGGCACCCAACCAGACCCAGACCATTCTCCAAACCATCCAAGCACGTCCATAAACTCTGTCTCAGACCCATCCACGGACCAAAACCAAACCAGACCCGACCACAGGCCACAACCCCGACCGACGCCGGTCACTTCCCCAACTGACGTCGGCAGGATAACCGATGTCGGCAGATCAGATAATCGACGCCGGCAACATTTTCGACCTCGGTGACTGTCATCAGCCTGACAGCTCCTTTCAGGTAATCATTTGTCTTTTCTTTCCTTTCTAATTTTTTTATCACTTCTCTATTCTAGCATCCTATATTTTCTTGGTCTTTTATCTGTCTGTTATCAGTGGGTTGACCTCCCTTGAGGAAGTTTTCACACTTCCGGGAACAAGCTTTCGCTTGGCAACCCACCGCCTATCCATCTAACATTTTCTTGTCCAAGTTCTTTTTCTTTGCAGGTGTCATTCCTCCACAGCCAAAGAGGGGTGCTCACAAGCATTTGGATTATGGTGCACAGTCTATATCCAGGTACTTCTAGCCTTGTCCATTTCCTTAGTTTCTTTATTCATCTTTTGAATGTAGAAAGTGAATTAGCGATAGAAACAGATGATCCTAGCCCTCTCTATTGAGATAATATAAATGATATAAGCATATCAAAAAACCATATCATGCACTCAAGTAATAAGCACATTCCCATTAGGTATAATTTTCTAAGAGGGTAGGTAAGTGAAAAAAGTGGCAGACTTTAATATGTTTCTACACAAGGTTATATTGTAGACATTTTGACCAAATCAGTTCCAAAGGTACCATGTGAACACCTAAGATAATAATTGGGTATAATTCCTACCCATAGCAATCATTGAAGAATCCAAGTACTTAGGGGGAGATAATTAGGTGGTTCATTATCTCCAAGATTGGGTGAGTTATTATAAGAAGGTATTCATGGATATAGGGGGAGCATGTTTTTATTATGACTTATAAACTCATAGTCATGTATGTTGACTATTTTGGTTACAAGGAGTGTGATCTAAGGTGTTATAGATATCACTTTGTCATTTGTGTCAAATGGGGAGAAATTTTAGAATGAGGGATAAGTTTATTATTGAGATAATTTTATAATAAGGGTTTTCATCAATGATAAAGGGGGATATTGTTGAGTATTGTCATTGATGTCAATGATACATCTTGCATGAGGTTGATGTCATTGAGAGAGTGTGCATAGTTAGTAGTGTGTTGATGTGATTAAGAGCATTGATGGAGTGTTCTCACTAAAGTATTTTGTCATGAAAGATAATTTTAATGGAAAGGAGAGAATTTGAAGGAAACTAATGCCTTATGGTTGCATGAAGGTAAAAGTCAAGTGCTTAAGTATCTTAAACCTAGTCATGATATAAATAGACCTTGTGAAAAGGTATGAGCATGGTAGCTTTGTGACATGAGTGAAAATAGGAATGAATTTATGTATTAGGTTATTTTATCATGTATTTAAGGCACTGGAACACCTCATAAGAGTCTTAGGGTGAGCCTCTAGGGGTAAGACCTTCAGACCAAATCTGAGCCTAGACCCTGCTTGGCCTAATGATGCATCATGATCTATTACCAAGGACTATGAAGGTTGTAAGGAATTTTGTAATAATTATAATGTTTTTTGAGTATGTTAATGATGTTTAAATTACATGGAAAGAGGAAAGAAGGTTAGTTTTAAGGCCTAATATGGTTTGAAGGTAAAGGTCTAGAGAGCAAAGAGAGAGAGAGAGAGAGAGAGAGAGAGAGAGAGAGAGAGAGAGAGAGAGAGAGAGAGAGAGAGAGAGAGAGAGAGAGAGAGAGAGAGAGAGAGAGAGAGAGAGAGAGAGAGAGAGAGAGAGAGTGGCCTAATGAGGGGTCATGATCATATTTCAAGGTGTTTTATCACACATAATAATTTTTAAAATTAAGGTATGTTGTTTCAAGTTTGTTAATGTAGTTTGATGTCATAATTTGAAGGACAAGGCATGAAAAGTGGTTTTTAGGTGTACACAAAATGAAGGATTCTCAACCTGGAGAAGGATTTTCTTGTGCTCATTATCTCACTAAAACTTTTTATAGGAACATAATTAGTTAATGGTATATGGGGAAGGGTCCTAGATAAAAATTATAGGCATTTTTTGGATTTAGGGGCTATGATTTATGAATGATTATTAAGAATAGAAACATATTTAAACCCTCTTATAACCCTAATAAGGACCTAATGTTAAAGATTTTGATAAAAAGTGCCTATAATGGGTTCATATTATTAGGTAAGTTATTATAGGTTGAATTAAAATCTCCTAGGCACCTCCAAGTGTGATTGAGCTATTAGTTGTGTGAGTAGACCCTACAAGAAAGTGTTAATTTCTTGGAGATTTGTTGTACTAGTCAAATTTGACCAAGTCAAAATATGAAAATGGATGAAGGACGAATATTGAGACTCATGTTTCATGTAAAATAATTTTTATTTATATTTAATATCTCTTATGTGTGCTAAACTGGTCATCCAAGTTAGCTAGTCACTAACAAGCCTAATGGTGGAAACAGTGAAAAACCTAGGCAACAGTGAGAACATGATTGAGAATGTGTTGTCATGATAGAGTGATGAAAAAAGTGCATGGATATGTTTTTTTAGGATTGGTATGAAATATAATAATTTTTAAAAATATTGGAAGTCAGATATCATGGTGAAAATAATGAATCCAAAATGGCTTGTCTAATTCAGTCAGGTCTGTGTGTAGTGAGGTCAACAAATTGGTCTGTAAGACCAATAGTTGCCACTAGACCATATGATGATTATAATTGAATATGTTAAATATATATGTCATAGGTTCATATATATTATTAATAATTCATTTAAAATACCTATATAGGTGTTGGAGGTCTAAGTCACCATGATTGGTCCTTGAGAAAAATTGCTTCTTCTAAGTGAGCAAGTTATAGGAGTGTTTTTGAGTCTGTTTTCCCTATGTGATGAATTATAATGAATTTTTTTAGGTATTTTATTTTTATGTTAATTATTTTCATGGTTGTGTTTCTAAATAATATTTTATCTTCAGTTGTTCAAGACAGACCTTTATGTGTGTGTGAAGGCCTAATGTGAACAATACTAATGGTGTGATTCAAACGGTGGTTGGAAATAGAAAGTGTCATAGACATATGATGATATTAATAGGGGTATATTTTATTAGTATATTAGGTGTTACTTATATGTGTTTAGTTTGAAATTTTTCTAAGGAGATCAAAGGGTAAAGTGAAATAATGAAGGCCTAATTGAATTAGATCTCCTTAAGGCCTAAAAAAGATGTTTTGGTATTTTAAGTTGAGGACAACATATTTTAAATATTTATTCATTTTTTAAATGTTTTATAATAATTATTTCAATTATAATACAATTTTTAAGTGTGTATATCAATCTAATTGGTGTATGAGGTAAATGATTGTATAAGAATAAGGTCTAATAGGCCTAATTGATAAGTTAGAGGAGAAGTGAGTGAAAGTGAAGTTAATAACACTTTGAAGAGATGAATGAGATATTTTAAACCATAATATGTGTGTATAGAAACTATCATTAATATATAATATGGGTACTATAGTTTAATATCAAGGTCATATGACCTAATTTGTCTTGAAGAGACCTAGTTGAGCAAAGAAGCCTATAAGGCAGTTTGAGAGAGATGAAAGAGAGATAAGAGTTAAATAATGTGATCATAATATGTTATGTGAGAAATAATTTTTTATAAAAGTGATAAAAAATTTAAAGTGGATGATTTGGTGCTGATTCATCTAGGGGGTTTGTGCCTCCTTGCAAGTCGGTGCTTGTTAAAACCTAGTTAAGTGGATGCTTGACTAGTTGTGATTGGTACTCCATGTGGAGTTGGTAATTCAATAAAGATTTGTTTTTTTATTATAATAATGTACTATATTTACATATATTATTGGGTTTTGTTCCCCTTAAGGGTTTCCCATATATGTAATGTGTTTCATGATATTGTATGGTTGCATATGCTTTATTATATGTTCATGTTTGTATGAATGGTTCATGTATTCATAAGTGGAATTTAATTATTAATTTTAAGAGACTAATTCAACCCCCCATCTCAATTATTATGCTTCCAAAAAATGAGGTAGACTTGACAAACATATTGAAACCTAGTGAAGGACACTGATTTAGGGGCATATTCAATGGTCTCAATTCTGAGTTGTTTTAGTTGATAGGGGTAATTTAGAGTGTGTTTGTCATGGTTAAGAGTCATATAGGTATTTATAATTTAAATTATTATTCATAAATAATTTTCCTACCAAATCTAGAATTCAAATGTTTGAATGGAAAGAACTTATTTGTATGGGATTTTGAACATAAAAAAGAAGGTAATTATGGGTTAAGTGTTTTATTAGGTTCTATAAGGGGTCAATGTTATTTCAATAAGTACATAACTCACTTAAAATTCATTAATATAGGTGTGATAGGTATAGGTAGTTAAATGTTGTCAACATTCTTGTGAAGGAATATGAGAATATGTTAGAAGTAGTTATAGATTATATATACATGTAAATGATTATGCTTGAGGATGTTATGGGGATGGACTTGAAGTGTAAAATAGGTGAAATCCAAGAAGATTATAGAGATAGTTCCTCATTTTAAAACAAATCTGATTGTAGATCTTGTATTCCTTATGTATGCAATTATGTTGAGTGTGAAAACAGAGTATGTAAAGAGATATTTAATAAATATATGTTTTTATCACTATTAGAACATTGGTAAGATGGTTTTCTTTTTTATTTGAATTTATTTATGTTCTATTAAGTTTATTTCACATATATGGATGAGAAACTCAAAATAGACCTTTAGAGTTTTAAGAACCCTTACATAGTCAACCCCTAAACTTGTAAAAGAAGTGAACAGAGTTGTCAAAAGATGTATTTGATGATTTGAGAATGTGTATAGTGATTATAAAAGATTTATTAATTCTTTATATATATTTTAAACCCTTAAAAAAATGTAAAACATCATTCTTTTCCCTCTCAGATGAATGTAGTCATAAAGTTTAACACAAAATGTTATAAAAATGCATAACAAAGGTGTCATGGATGTTAAGTATTAACTGGATAAGATTGGTAAAGATTATATAGAGTTTATCCAACCATTATAATGTATTGAAACACATTTTTTAAAGTATAATATCAAAATACTCCTCAGGTCTGTAGAGCTTGTGCAAACCCTGCATTAGGGTTTAGAAACAAAAATTAACATTATAAGTGTTTCAACCATCCAACATATGTAAAAGTGTGTGATTATCAATTTAATCATGTGATTTAATATTTTATGTTATTTTTATCCTTTTACATCTTATTATGTATAATTTTAGTATGACTGTGTATGTATTAGGGTAGAGAAGGCCTAATTAAGCCTAAACAAAGACTAAAAAGGGTTAGAAAAGTGATCTCAGAGTAGAGTTAGGTCATAAATATTCATGTAAAGAAGCTATATGATAGAGGATGATCAAATATAACTTTATATTTATAATATAAAATAGTACTTGACCATACAAGGATAAATTATCTTTAAAAAGGTTACTAGAAAGCATGTCAAGGTAAATATGTAGGGTATGTTAGAAAAGAGTTGCAATGAGAAGTATTCTAGATTGTTTAGGTAATCGATGAGGACTATTTTTATAATTTAAATGATAATATGAAACTTTTTATGATAAATTAAACCTAAGTATTGTGTGAATCCAAGTTGTCAATATGTTTAAGGCAAGAAAGAGTAAGTTCAAAAAAGACTAACAAGAAAGGAATGAATGAGTTAGTAAAGAGTTGAGGATTGGTTGGAATAGTGATAGATAAGTAAGGAGGTGTGAGTGACTAAATGCAATAAAAATAAATAAATAAGATAACATGATTGAGTATCTTGAAAAGAAGAGTGACTGATAGGTGATGAGAGAACAAAGCAATAAAGTACAAGAATATAGATCAAGAGATCCAAACTCTTGGAATTAGAGTTGGGTTTTGTAAGAGGTAAGAGTTTAGATAATTGTTTACATTAATATCAAGGTTAAAGGTAATAAAATTTACATCATTTGGTATCAAATATGGTAAGTTATATGGATAAGTTATGATTGAGTTTTTGAAGTGTTGATTCAGTTTGTATGAACATTGTGTTTGTATTGAAAGGTTGCTTTTAGATGTTATCATGATATTGATAATGAAATTTAACATAATGATAGAGATGTATAAATATATGTGAGAGATAATATTATGTGGTGAATAGCTTAATCTAAGAGGCTTTGAGAGAAAGAATGAGCTAGAGAAAGCTCAAAAAGAGCTTAAAGATAGAAATAAGAGTCCTAGGTGATGACAAGAAAGAAAAGAGACCCTAAGAGAGTGAGAGTCAAGTGAGAGTGGCAAAGTGAGGTCAAGAAGATAAAAGTATAATATCATCAAGAAGATATAGGTCCAGGTGAGACCTAGACAGAGAGTGTAAAGACTGAAAGAAAGATGAAGGACTTGAAGTAAAAAGATTGCCACAAAGAAACAAATAAAGAATAAGTGGATAAGAGGGAGATTTCTGCATTTAAGGTTATTTTGGTGGAATTAGAGAAAGATTTAGAGGAGATTAGACCAAAAAATTTAGTTGAAATTAGAAAAATATGGAGATTACCTCTCAAGGACATGATGATGAAGAAGAAAAATCAAGTAGAAGTGTGAAAAGTGAGAAGACAGTTGAGGATGTTATCCAATAAGAATAAGAAGAAAAATTAAGGGAAAGAAATCCTGATGATATTAAATCTAATGATGTTTTAGCATCTGTGTATATAGGTTTAAGATATGATGAGGGAGATAAACTAGTTGGACCGATGCATAGGCTCATGGAGCATGAAGATCAAAATGAAGGTCAATATGATCCACATAAAATGTAGAAGGAGGTGGAGAAAGAAGTGATAAAAGAGAAAGTATATGAATGGTAAAAATTAATGGATTCTAAATAAAAGGGTCAAGAGAAAGAAGGTAAGTGAAAGCTAGTAAACAAAGGGAAGAGAATAATGTAACAATTGAACAAAGCTATAAAGTGTTGATGGCTAACAACAAAGAGATTATACAATCATTCACTCATGATGAGTTAAGGAATGAATTATTTTAACCTCAATAATTGGTTATTGTATTCAATATATAAACTATTTTATCTTGTGAAACACAACCCATGTCAATAACTCACTATGAAAAGATGATTACAAATTTATCCAATCAGATATTCTTGATAGATGATGTGGAGTATTTAATGTATTTTTATAAGAAGATGAGAATTTTAAGAGAGTTTTATATGGAAATTGAAGTGACTGATTAGATGTGGAGTGAACAATAGCAAGAAAAGAATAATGATATTGAAGAGGTTGACAGTATTGTAGACAAGAGTATGGAAGAGTAATAAGTAATACAAGAGGTAAATAATGCAATCAAATAACAATAAACATTGGGAGAGAAAGATGTAAATAAGGATAATATTTGGATTATGCCTAAAAGGCATGAGTAGATACATGCTTTCTTTAATGATTTGTTATTCATTATAGGTGTAACTTAGATGAAGATAGTAAGAGGGAAGAAGTACAAGTGTGGATCAGGAGAGCATGTGCATCTGCATGAGAGATTAGTTTCAACAATATTTAAGAGACAAGGAGGTATAAATTACTCAATTTTGCATTGGGATATAGGAGGATATGCAATGAAGATCATAAATTAGAAAGGAGAGATGTTGTGAAGCACATCAAAGCAAAAATTTGTTATAAATTTCATAAGAAAGTTTCTTTTAACTCTTGGTAGTATGATGTATGTGCATATTCAATGGTCTTAATTCTAAGTTATTTTAGTTGATAGGGGTCATTTAGAGTTTTTTTTTCATGTTTAGGATTCATAGAGTTCTTTATAATTTGAATTATTGCTCATAAGGAATTTTCCCACCAAATCTAGAATTCAGATGTTTGAAAGAGAAGAAATTGCTTGTATGAGATTTTGAACATAGAAAAGAAGGTAATTATGGGTTAAATGTTTTATTAGGTTCTATAATGGGTCAATTTTGTTTTAATAATTACATTAATCACTTATAGAGTCATTAATATAGGTGTGTTAGGTATAGGTAGTTTAAACTTGTCAACATTATTATGAAGGAATACTAGAATCCATTGGAAGTAATTATATATTATATATAATTTTAAATTATGATTCTTGAGGAAGTGATTGGGGTGGATTCAATGTGTAAAATATGTGTGCCCCAAGAACATGAATAGATATTTCCTCATTTGAAGACAAATCTAATAGTAGACCTTGTATTCCCTATACATACAATGATGTTGAGTGTGAAATTAGAGTATGTATAGAGATATTTAATAAAGATACATTTTTTTCATTATTAGAAGAGTGGTAAGTTGATATTCCTATGGTTTTAAATTTCTTTATGTTCTATTAAATTTCTTTCACATATATGGATGAGAAACTCAAGATAAACATGTCAACTTCTAAGAACCCTTATAGAGTCAGTCAAAAAACTTATAAAATAAGTGAACAGAGTTGTCAAAGGAGGTAATTGATTATTAGAGGAGGTATATAGTGTTTTTATAGGGTTTATTAAGCCTTAATATAGATTTTAAACCCTTCAAGAAACCTAAAACAACATTTTGTTCCCTCTCAGATGAATATAGTCATATAGTTTAACATAAAGTGTTATAAAAATTCATAATAGATGTGTCATTTATGTTAATTATTGATTGAAAAATGTGGGTAAGGCTTGTATATAGTTTATCCAACCATTATAATATTTAAACCTATTTTGGAAAGAATAATATCAAAATACTTCTCAAGTTTATAGAGCCTGTGCAAACCCTACATTAGTGTTTAGAAACAAAAATTAACATTACAAGCATTTAAACAATCCAAAATCTAAAAAAATGGGTGATTATCAAGGTAATCATCTGTTCTAATATATTATCTGATTTTTATCATTATATGGATTAATATGTATGATTTTAGTATGAATGTGTATGTATCAGGGCAAAGAAGGCCTAATTAAGCCTAAACAGAGCCTAAAAAGGGTTATAAAAGTGATATTAGAGAAGAGTTATAAAAGTTATATTAGAGAAGAGTTAGGTCATAAAAATTCATGGAAGGAAGGTAGATGATATAGGGTGATAAAATATAACTTTATATTTCCAAGATCAAATAGTGCTTGACTATACAAGGAGAAATTATCTAAGAAAAACTATTAGAAAGCCTGCCAAAGCAAAGAAGTAGGGTATGTTGGAAAAGAGTTGTAGTGAGAAGTCTTGTAGACTATTTAAGGAATAAATGAGGACTATTTTGAGTATGGAAATGATAATAATAAAATTAATAGGATCAAGGAAACCTTACTCTTATGTGAATCCAAGTTGCCACTATGCGTAAGGTAAGAAAGAGTTAGTTCTAAAAAAACTAACAACAAAGGAATGAAAGAGTTAGTAAGGATTTGAGGATTAGTTGGAATAGTAATAGATGATTAAGGAGGTGTAAGTGACTAAATTTAATATAAAATAATAAATAATATATCATGAGTGATTATCTTGATAATAAGAGTGACCTCTAGGTGATGAGAGAATAAAGAAACAAAGTACAATAATAAAGATCAAGACATCAAGACAATTAGAATCAGAATTGGGTTTTGGTAGAGGTAATAGATTAGAGTATTGTTTCTATTCATATCAAGGATAAAGGTAAGAACCTTTGCATTAGACAATAATTTTTTTTGAGAAAGTATACAAACCTTCTACTTTTTATCTCTCCATCGTCATTGGAGATGCTTTGGTGTATAATTTTTTGATTGATAGTGGAGAAAGTACATATGTCATGACCAAACAAGTAGATGATAAGTTAAAATTAAAGTATGATCCTCATTCCAAAGGAGTTCTATAAATAGATGCATCGGTTTCTAAGATCATAGGCATAATAAAAGTTTTTCAACTTGTTCTTCATGTTTGTCATACTTTCACCATTTCACAAGATGTTGTAGTTGTGGATGTGCCACCTCATTTTGGCCTTTGCTTGTAAATAGATTTTAATGATAATATTGGAGGTTTTCTAAATTTATATTGGTCTTATATGGAATTTAGGACTAGGTATGGTGCTAAAGTGTCAACCAAATTTAAATCTCTATCTGGTTTTCATGTAGAACCATATATGCCTTATACATCTAACATGAATTGCAATATCAATGATGAAGAAGATCATCCTAGTGATAAATAACCTCTAAAAATTGTTGATGGCATAACTAACTTATACCTTGATGAATGGGGAGTTGAGCAATATAGATTTGAAGAAAATAGTCTTAGTACATACATCCTCCATGAATAGTCTGATGGAACTCTTGAGGCAGATTTTGATGACACTCTAGAGCAAGTTTCATAAGGTAGATACCTTTTGCACATGGATGATGATGTTCGTATCCTAGATGTGATAAATCATGAAAATATTAATGATCTATCAATTTTCCTTGCTAAGGAAGAGAACACTCATGAGCATAAACCTCATTAAGAGGTGGATGATATGTGGAAATAATTCAATGCCATAATGAAGGAGTTTGATGATGTAAGTAGGTCTAAAAATATTCAAAAGGAATACAAACCTGATGTTAGGATCAACCATGTACCTAATGAACACAAGGAAGTGTATGAGATCTCTACCAAGCAAGAAATAAATTTGGAAAATCATGAAGTTTTTAGCAAATAAAAAGATAGCCTTGATGACTGTTGATATTTTTTCCTCAAAAATATCATAATGTCAAATACCCTAAGGGAACCCCCCCTAATTTTTTGTGAAAATCCCTTGAAATTCCCAAAAAACCAACTTTCCCTTTGTATTATGGAATCCAAAACTCTAGATGTAATTTACAATTTATAAAATTACAAATTACTTCTTGAGTTCTACCTCTTGTAATACATTATCTTTCCATAAATGGAAGAATCTAGAACTCAAGATATAATTTACAATTTTATAAATTGTAAATTTTTTCCTAAGATTTACCTCCCATGAAGCATTGATAAATAGATTCTAGAGCTTAGAATTCAATTTGTAATTTTTAAAATTGAAAATTACATCTTGAGCTCCAGATCCCACAAACCAACACTAGAAAAATATGGAACTCATAATGATATTTGAAATTTGAAAATCACATCCTGAGTTCCACCTCCTACCAACTACCCAAGCCATAGGATTTAGAACTACAAGTGCAATTTCTAATTTGATAAAATTTTAAATTTCATGTATAGTTCCACCTTCCCATTTTTAAAGTGAGTCAAACTCTCAATTCTATGGACATGGAGCTTACTCCAAGCACCTCAAGTTTTTACCACCAAATACCATGAGAGCATTAATTGTATACATTTTCTATAAAATTAATACAATTTGGGGAATTTTTATTGTTGTTTAAATTCCTAATTGTGTTTACAAGCTTAGATAATGACCTTCACACCATCAACCTTGAGCTACATTCTAAGCAAGTATTGACAAAAATTCAAGCCATGTCTGCAAACCAAATACCACATCATTTTTCACCCTTAAATGGTATTCTCCTTATTTTACCCATATTATTACAAATCAAAGCTTTTTTGATTTGTTCTCATTTCTCTCAAAGTTATTTTATTAATCTAGGGTTTTACATTGGCATCATTTGTTCTTTAAGGTTTTCTTGTTGTCATTATTTGAAAAGGTCAATTTGTCTATGTGTCATTATCATTTTCCCAAATGTTTATAATAAATTGAAACTAGGGATGTTTATGTTTTATTATCATTTTCCATAATTTCATTATGAAAACCTGTATGTTCTTCCCTAAAGGATTCATAGTTGAATCTAGGGTTTTACCAAAACTAGGTGAATATTCCATAAAATATTCCCAAAAAATCCCAATGAATATTCCCAAAATATTCCAAGTCCTCATGAAAATTAGACATGCCTTAAACACCTTACATTTCCATGGGTTTTATCATTTCTCTAATCACCTAGAATTCCCACAAGATTCCAAGTCCCTATAGATAATGAACTTGCTCCAAGTACCTCAAAGTGCTACCAAAACTTTTATCTAATAATAACACCTTCCCTTTCTATTAGAGATCTAACTTATCTAGAACACTTGCTAGTTCTATGGATTTCTCACCTACTTCAAAGACCTTCTAGTTCCACCAAAATGTTTTCCTACATAAATCACCTCCCATCTCCACTAGATATTACACCTACTTCAATCACCTACAAACTCCACTAGCTTCTATAGTTGGTTTACAACAAACATTAAATCCATTTTCCATTTCTCCAAAAGAGATAAAGTTCAAATCAAAATTTCCTAGAGTGACTCTTAGCTTAGAGTCCAACATAATAGAAATAACTGATACAAACCTAGGTCACGTTACCCTATAGGACTTTTAGACCTAGATTAATGCATAATTTAAGAATGAGGGTATTTATGACTCTAGACTTCCATAAGAAAACATTTTCCCTTGAATGGTCTAAAGCCCTAAGTTGGTGCTAAAACTATCCCAACATTATGGTCCTAATAGATGAGAGGTTGTAAATTATAGAGGGGAAAATATTTTGAATCTAGACCCTGATATCATCAATTCAATATTTTTTATACCAAAGTTTGACATTTATCTTGACATAACTCTAAAGACATCCCAATAACTCTTTGAAGATAACAAAGATGGGTGTTAGAAGATGATAAACAAATCAAGGCTTAAAGCCCCCAAGGCTACATCTACTAGGTTGCCTAAGACCTTTATAAGTCTTGATGCTAAGAGTTTCTAAGAGTGGATGTACCAATACATATGGGTCATCCGATAGAATGCCCAATACATACACTAGGATCAATTTATAAGTAATTCCCTCCACAAGTAATTGATGGAGGTATAAACAAGTGGAAAGTTCTTCGTGACTTCTTACATTGTATATATTTTGGCCAAAGGGAGATCTTTCCTAGGCCTTACTATAATACCTAGAGAAATAAGTAGAGTATACAACTACTATCCTGAACTCACATTGGAGGCTCGTAAAAAACACTTTAAAAGAGTTAATGATGTTTTCATCTATTTCATCATCATCATGTTTGATAAGGAACTTGGGAGAATGAGATTATCATAGGCAATAATTATAGAGATCACCAAATGGGGCCCCTAATTCATTTAGTTCCCCACCTATTAATACATAAGGATAAGCAAATTTAGTGTTTTCCCATACACACTCCCCAAATGTGTCAGTGACAAGTGGCATTGATAGAGCTAGTTAAATAACTAGTTGAGACCCACAAACTTCTATCCAATAGGCACAAGTTAGGAATTCACTTCCTTATCCATGTTGTTTGATACACATGCCCCTCCCTCCCTCAAATTAATGTTTTCTAAGGTAGAAATGTGCCAAATGACTATAAAGACTTTGGAGTCTAGGCCATATTATGATGTTTATGGAAATATCACCAGCACACTAGGATTTTCTACATGCTTCCATGTTCCATATTTTGAATATTATTGGGAGGACTTGAAGGATGAGAGAGAGTCAATTTGAAATATAATTCTTAAATGACCTTACAACATATCAATAATTATGATTTTGAAATTATCATAGATGACTTGGTGGATGATGACTCCATAGTGGACCCAATATATTACCAACATGTTATCACTCAGCCCCTACCACTAGTTAGGTGGTCAACACTAAAATATTGTTCTTTGATTGACAAAACAAGAAATGTGATCAACATAACAATTAATTAGCTAAGAATCAAAGGAGTTTAAGTAACAAAGGATATAATAGGTTTTAGAGAGAAGCTTTTAAATATTAAAGTAGGTTTTTATGCATCAATAGAAGGTACTAGTGGGATAAAAATTGAATAAGTAGAAGGGCCAGTGACCCATCATAAGAAGAAGAAAACTAAGGCCAAAAAGGGGAAATCAAGTAAAAGGGGGTCAATAATGGATCAACTAATTAGTGTCTCTTCAGAAGATACAACTCTAGTAAGAACATCCATAACTTCTACCCCAATATCAATCATAGTGATAACCCTAATTTTTATTGTTCACCCACCCCTTGTTTATATTGTTCCATAAGATCCAACACCTCCACCTTAGGTTTACACTCCCATTGCATATTAGTTTTCCACACCACATATCATTCCTACCACCTCACTTGCCATCATAATCCCATTGCAACCTATGTAATCAATTCAAGTGGACACTCAAGGTCATCAATTAGTGGATTATCAAGTTTCCACTCCACTTTCCCTTCCTCTAATTTCACCCCTCCTTATATTTCACTTCCCTTTTCCATTCCAATCATGATTCCTTCCATTTCATCCCCATTAATTTCCAACATAAATAAGTAGTAAAAAGCCTAAAACTCAGTCATCTTGAGTTCAATTCTACTGTTCATCCCAACTCTTAGGATAAGTGTTACATCATCTTCATCCCCTTTCATATTCCATATGCTACCAACCTTGAGTTTCCTAACACATTTGATTGATTCATTTAATACTTTTACTTCAACCCTTCCTCCTATTCACAAATTTAAAATCTCTGTCTATTCCCCCAATAGTATCAATTCCATCTTCCACTCCCCTACTAGTTACATTTGTTCCCATTATCCTTACTTATTCCACTTTTATGGCTTTTGAATTAACTTTAAGGGTGATAGGAGAAACACAATTTATTGGTCCAAATGTATATTTTTAAACAACTAATGAAGATGAAATTTCATAGGCATCTCTTGAACAACCAATGGAAACATCCACATAGGAATCTAAAGTTATCATAATACCTACTAGTGAATTAGCCTCAACTACTGATTCTTAGGTGATAGTATCTACATAGCTAGATTATACCCCTATTTGGCTAGCAAAGATAGTGGGAAAGAAGCACAAGTAGATGATTTCCCTAAGAATAGTGGACTTTGGTTTGTCAGATATAAAGAATAAATTTAAATCGACTCCCTACACCTTCTCTAAGATCTTAAGTGATGAAAAAGGGGAAAGATATCTTGATATCATAGTTCCCCCACTAGACAAACCAAAATATCTTATGGTGAGGGACTTTTAGATATATAAGATTCACCTTAGACAACCAATAAGGGAGGGGTTAAAAAATGATATACAATCTAGAATCAACTCTCATTTTTAAATAATAGGTCATGATAAGGCCACCAAATATGAATTGAAAAACAAGGTGGATCAACTCACATCTACCCTTAACAAGTTCATAGATCCCATTGGATCATCAAAACAAGTAGAGTCAACATAGCCTTTAAACTAAATTATAAATCAAGTGATAATTGATGTGATGACTAAGATTGTTATCATGGGAAGGGCTACCAAAGAATGGTTATAATAACTCTTTTCTAAGGGCAATAAGATTATTTCTGTAATAACGGTTCATTATGAAGATATCAGAGAGATAAAGAATGTCCTAAGAGAATAGGTTAGTCAGTATGAGGGAGAAATACAAACCTTGAATTTGTATTATCCCAAGTTGATATTTGTGGATTCAATCGATATGGACATCTTCCTTACTAAAAAAATACTAAAAATGATGTAGATCAAGAGGAATTATATAAATGAGCTCAATTCTTGATAAAGGTACTCACATAAGCTGCCCACAAGGCCAAGGTTGTACATGAAAAGGCTATTGATATGTTGTATAACATTGAAGGAATGTTGATTAAATTGTCATGCCAACTAGTAGATGATGGAGATAACCTATTTATAGTAGAGGAGGTTTAGAGTAAGTTCAAGGAGATTACACCTACTTTAAGTACCTACAAACTCTACCAACTTTTATAGTTGGTTTTCCATAATCATTAATTCTAATTTACATGTATCTTAAAGAGGTGAAATTCAAATCAAAATGCCCTAGAGTGACTCCAAGACAATATAAATATTTGATACAAACCTAGGTCACATAGACCTAGGGGACTTTTGGACCTAGATCAATGAAAAATTTAAGAATGATTGGATCCATGGTATTTATGAATCTAGACTTCCACAAGTAGCATATTTCACTCTAATGATCTAAAGCCATGAGTTGGTGCTAATACCAACCCAAATTTATGATCATGATAGATGAGAGGTTGTAAATGTTAGAGGGGAAAAGGTTTTGAATCTAGACCCTAATTTCATCAATTCAGTATTTATTATACTAGATTTTGAGAGTTATCTCAACATAAATCTAGAGACATCCACATAATTATTTGAAGGTAATAGACATGGGTGTCAAAAGATAATAAACAAATAATGGATTAAATCTCCCAAGGCTGCATCTACCAAGATACCCAAGAAATTACATAGGATTGATTTCAGAGATGAAGTTGAAAATATTATAATATTGTTTCATAGGATTACTGGAAATCATAATGCTAATATTTTCCAAGAGTGGATGTACCAATACATCTGGGTCATCTGATAGAATTCCCAATGCATACACTAGGCTTATCTTATAAGTGATTCCCTCCAAAATCAATTTTTGGAGGTGTAGACAGCTGGAAAGTTCTTCATGATTTCTTATGTTGTATACATTTTGGTGAAAGTGAGATCTTTCCTAGGCCTTAACACAATACTTGGAGAGATAAGTAGAGTATATAAGTACTATCTTGACCTCACATTAGATGCTAATAGATAAAATTTTAGAAGAGTTAATGATGCTTTCATCTATTACATCATCATCATATTTGATAAGGAATTTTGGAGAATGAGATTCTCATAAGTAGTAATTATATAGATTGACAAATGGGGATCCTACTTCATTCAATTCCCCACCTATTCATACATAAGGTCAAGAAAATTTAGTGGCTACTCATACACACTCCTTAGATATATCAATGATAAATGTTCATTTATGGAGTTGGTTAGACAACTGGTTAAGACCTACAAACTTCTATCTAATAGGCACAAGCCAAGAATTCACTTCCCAATCAGTGTTGGTAGATACACATGCCCCTCCCTCCTTTAAGCCAAGTGTGCTAAGACAAAAATGTGTCAAATGTCCTAAGGATTTTGGAGTCTAAACTATATTATTATGTTTATGGAAATATCACTATCACACTAGGAGTTTTACATACTTCCATGTTGCATATTTTGAAGATTATTGGGAGGACTTGGAGGATAAAGAGAGATTCAGATTTAAGGAGCATTCTTGAATGACTTTGTAATAGATAAAAGATTATGATTTGGTACTAGTCCAAGATGATCTGGTAGATGATGACTCCATAGTGAACCCAAAATACTACCAACATTTTATCACTTAGTTCCTACTACCAGTTAGGTGGTTAGCTCCAAAATATTTATCTTTGATTGATAGAATAACAAGTGATCAATAGAATGATTAATTGGTTGAGAAGCAAAGGAATTCAAGTAACAAAGGATATATTAGGTGTCAAAGAGAAGCTTTTAAATCTTAAATTAGAAGGATTTATCCATCAATAGAGGGTCCCAATGGGATAACATGTGAATAAGCAGAAGGGCTAGTGAACCATCATAAGAAGAAGAAAACTAAGGCTAAAAAGGGGCAACCAAGTAAAGAGGGGTTAGTATCGGATCAACCAATTAACATCTATTTATATGACACAACTATAGTAGGACCATTCATAGATTCTACCCTAGTATTTTTCATAGTGACAACACCAATTTATATTTTTCACTCACCCCTTAATTGTATTTTTCTAGAAGCTCCAATACATCCACCTCAGGTCTCCACCCCCCTGCATCTTAGGTTTCCACACCACCTCTCATTCCTATCACATCACCTACCATAATAATCCCATTACAACCCATGAATTCAATTCAAGTGGACACACATGTTCCCCAATAAGTAAATTCTCAAGTTTACACTCCACTTTCCCTTCATTCATTTCACTTATTTTTTACATTCCATCCCCATTAATTTCCAACACCACTCTATAGTAAAAAGCCTCAAACTCAGTCATCCTAACTTTAGTTCCACTAGTCATCCTAAACCATATGATAAATGTTTCATCATATTCATCCCCTTTCATCTTCCCTACCCTGCTAACCCTAAGTGACCCAATACATTTGATTGATCCATTTAATACTTTGTCTTCCACCCTTCCTCTTATTTTAAAATTTAGCATCTATGTGTCTATTCCCCCAATAGTATAAATTCCATCTTCCACTCCCCTAATATATAATTTTTTTCCCATTACCCCTACCTCTTCCACTTCCATATATTCTAAAGAACTTTTTGTGGAGATAGGAGAAACACAAGTTCTTGGTGCAAATGTAGATTTGCAAATAACTAATGGAGATGAAATTTCATAAGATCTAAGAAATTAATGAAAACATCCACACAAGATTATATAATTATCATATTGCTTACTAGTATAGTAGCCTTATATATTGATTCTTAGGTGATAATATCTATGCAACCAGATGTTACCCCCATTTGGCTAGTAAATATATTGGGAAATAAGTGCAAACACATGATTTCCCCAAGCACATTAGACTTTGGCCTATTAGAGATAAAGAAGAAATCTAAATCTACTCCATAAACCTTTTTTATGATATTAAGTGATGATAAAGGGGAAATATATGTTGAGATTACAATCCCCCACTAGATAGACCAAAAGAAGATATTGTGGTGGGGGACTTTTAGATATCCAAGATTTACTGTGGATGGCCAACAAGGGAGGGGTTAAAACATGATGTACAATATGGCATCAACTCCCTTTTCAAAAGGATATATCATGTCAATACCACAAAATATGAATTTAGAAACAAGGTGGATCAAGTCATGACTACCCTTAATAGGTCCATATATCCTAGTGAATCATCAAAATAACCAGAGCCAACACAACCAACCAACCAAATTTTAGATCAAGTGATAATTGATGCAATGACTGAGATTGCTAGCATGGGAAGGGATATTGAAGAATGGTTAAAATAATTCATTTATAAGGGCAGTAAGTTTATTTCTATAATTATGGATAATTATGAATTTATTAGAGAGATAAATAATGTCTTAAGAAGACAGGTCAGTGAGTATGAGAGAGAAATACAAACATTGAATCTATATTATCCCATGTTGATAGCTATGGAGTCAATCAATATGGACATCCTCCTTACTAAAAAGATACTAAAATATGATGTGTAAAAAGAGGAATTACATAGAATATCTCAATTTTGGATAAATTTACTCAAATAAGTTGCATAAAAGGCCAAGGTTGCACATGACAAGGCTATTCATATGTTGTATGACATTAAAGGAATGTTGAGTAAATTATAATGCCAACTAGTAGATGATGGAGATAACCTATTTATAGTATATTAAGTTAGATTAAGTTCAAGGAGGTAGTTGATAAAGAAACTTCTAAAACTACATCCTTCACCCTAAGTTTAATCCATTACTATATTAGGTATCAAAATGCATTGCATAGATGAGAATAGAAATGTAGGGAATCAAGAGTTTTAGGATGGAATTATTTGAAATAATAGAAGATTGTGTCCTCTAACCTATATTCCTTGAGACCAAATGAGGAGAGGATACAAGAAATTTTCAAGGCCTTTGAGGTATATGTTGAGAAGCTACAAGCTGAAAAAGAAAAGAAGACAAAGGAAGTTTTAGAAATTGATTAGTCCTTTCTATTGAAGCATTTTAATTACAACAAAAAAATTGTGAAGTTGTATATTATAAAATTAAAAATATATTTTATAATTCTTTTTTATAAAGAGATACATGTATTTTACACTTTATATTTTTGATAGGGTGAAATTTGTAAAAAGCACAATTGAAAATTACACTTTCTACTTTGACAAGTTATAATTACTTAAAGTGTAAAAGCATATATTGAAAATTGTAAATTCCATTTTGAAACAATGACATGACTTGCAAGTAGTAAAATTCTAACTTGTAAATTACAAGTTAAGGTTTTGTAAAATTAACTTTGGTTATTTCAAATTTATCTTTTGATGGAATGTTGAGTTCTATTTTGGGCACCACCCATTTGCATGGAGAGCCACTTTCAACTACATGGAGAAGGAGGAGCATTTCATGAATATTATTCAAGTATATCTATGCCATTTCAAGTTAAAGATCATTCCCAACTCTTTCATGCTACTTTTTAGACCATTTTGAAAAATCTAAGGATGCAATAAACAAAAGATCATGCCTCTTTTTACATGAAGTTCTAAATCTGCATGATTCCTTCTACTGAGTATTGAAGTTTTGATAACTATATCTCATATATGGGATATTTTTGTATAATTATGGGAATAATCCATGGCCTAATATATATATATTTTTTATAGTGATATATTTAGGAATTTTGAATGTATTTTCTATAATTTTTAACCTAAAGAGTGAAATAAATTGAAGATTTTGCCTTTCTTGTTTTAGAAATCCTTGTGTATGCAAGTTATTTGAGTATTTTTGGTTATTACAGCTCTTATTTTAGTCACAATAAATATTATTTTGGTCTTTTCTACCCTTTTGGATGATTTTTTGATAAAAATAAATGAATCTTGTCATTTTGATGAAAAACAACATAAATTGTCTTTGATTTCTCATTTGCATAAGTCTGGGCTCAAATAAATTTCAATAAATTTTCTATTTTATTGTGTTCATTTAATAAATAACTAAGAACCACTAAAAATATTTGGTGTAATCACCACTTTTAGTTTTTCAAATTTCATTCTTAACTCTTTTCCTATTCAAAACCTAGTTTAAGAGCAACAACACTAAAGTAAGCAGATTTTATATATAATTAATTACTTTATCAGTTGCATATAATTTAGTGAAATTAATCCAGCCTTATCTAAAGGTTAACCTCAATTTTCCAAAGTCCCATAGCTTGGATGTTTTCCCATTGTATCATTAGGTATTACATAGTGAGCTACTAGAAATCAAGGAAGAGATGCAAAACCTATGTGATAATATTTGTTGGCATGCCTGGTGGGACACAAAAAGTTACAAGGAGATTAGTTCTATTATCAATAAATTTTATATGATCATCATAAAATTTTCAAAGGTAATTGATGACTTTACCAGCCTCCATATTCAAAATTTCAAGATTCAAGTATGCCAAGAAAGAAAATAAGATCATCTACTAAAGGTAAGAAAGTTGATTTTTTAGAGTTATCATTTACATCTAAAAATTTATTAAAATCAATTATAGCTCACCATAAAGTATAACCTATAATTTTTTTTTACATCTCTTATAAATACTCCTACTTCTATCAATTTCATACCTCTCATAATGGTTAGAAATCTAAATTTCATAGCTTTTAATGGAGGTAGTCTACTCCAATTGGCCTAATATGATGATATACCAACATAAAATTTAAAAATCCTCCCATAATTTACTAGTGAAACTTATACCACTCCTCTTGAACATATACAATACATTGCTAATTTATATTTAATTCATAATGTGGTACAAGACAACATTGTAATTTGACTCCTAGTCTCCTCTTTCAAAGGTAAAACCCTAAAATGGTATAAAAGTTTTGATCCCATTTATATTCAAGTTTAATATGAGTTAGGCTCTACACTATGTGCTCAATTTGAAGATAAGAGTGGCCACTTTTCCTTGGTCAAATAACTAATTACCATTCAACAGGCTCCTCATGAGCTCATGACTAATTTCAATTTCTATTTTCAAAATACTTGGAATAGAATTATATTATTGGTCAAGCCAACTCTAAATAATGAATTATTATATTACTTAAGAGACTTAAATAGTGATATATCTGTTATGATTCAGTCTATGGATGGAACCACACTTCTCACTACCTATGAAATTGTGATAAGGGCAGAAAATTATTTAATCCAAGATGGAAAAATCACCCCAAGGCCATTGATGCCACTATTCTATGAATACCTCCTATCTCACCACCTAAAATTTCTCCAATTCCCACCATAAGCAAAGCACCATCTTTGACCACTACTCCAATGAATGAACTATATGAGGTCAACTCACTACTCAAGAGTTTTGGAAATGATTTAATATCTATGAAGAGGTAACAATCCTATAATTATAAGCCTTATCATTAGGCTAATCTAGAATACCAACCCAATAGGTAGTCACTAAGGTGATTTGTAGCCAAACCAATGCATTTCACAACCACAAGGTTAGGGTATGTAGGCAAAACCTCCAAATATCAATGATCTACTTGCATTAGGTGCTTATAAATATATTATACCTATTCAAAATATCCTAACTCAAGAGTACGAGTGGTTTATCATTTTGCATAGCCACATAATCAAAATGCTTGTCCTAATGGTGTTATTAATCAAGCCTTGATAGTGTAAAGTATATCAAGCACATAAAGGCACTATGAGGAATCCACTTCCCAACAAATGGATACATAAGAATGTACTCAAGGTAAGGTAAATTTTTTAAAGTAGAAAGAGGATGATTTTTGTGGTGTAAATAAGGAAGAACAATTATTCAATGGTGGAGGTCCAGTGGCAACCAACATACGTTGAAAGAAAAGAGCAATGGAGAGTGATTAGGCCCCTAGGGTGGAACAAGCTACAACTTCCAAAGTTATACAAGAACCTATAAAGAACAATATAGTACAAAGGCCACCCTTTGTACTGATAAGATAACCTAGATTAAAATTTCCAAATAAAAATCTTGTAAAAGAAGACATAGCTCCAACAAAGGCACTGGTAAGGGTTGGTAATATTCCTTTTAGCATAGTTGAGTAAATAAAGAAAACTGATCTAAATGTTACTATGTGGGAGGCACTATCCATTCCCATGCAAAGGTATTTACTATAAGAGGATTTAAAGAATAGATAAGGTTCCAACCAAGGGACCTAATAATATAATTAATTTGTGTCAACCTCAAATTGATGCTAAAGTAAGCAAAAATGGTAAGCCTCCCCATTTTATATTTCACTTATAATAGGGAAATATCTTATTCATAATTTCATGGTATATTTAGGGGATATCAATTCAGTAATGCCCAAAAAAATAGTTAATTCCCTTGACATTAATTATACACCTATCAATAAAGGAGTTGTTTAATTAGATGGTACTACTATTCAGATAGTAAGAATGATAAAATGGATGAATCTCACTATTCACACTTGTCTAAGTTTGTCTATTTATCAGGATATCTCACTAATAAATCTTCCCACTTAATTTTCCATTTGTCTTTCTTGAGATTTCACTACAAATATGGGAGGGTATCTATATACATATTGGTCTGACATGTTGCTTAGGATTAGATGTGGAACAAGAGTAATAATAAGAGCTGAGCCAATAATGAAAGATCATATTGAGACATACACTCCTCCCCTTATAGACATAAATTGTATATTACAAGACTAATAAGAGGAAACTAATCTTGAATTTCCAACACCCATAAAAGACATTCCAAGCACTCACGTAAATGAATGGGGATCAGCTCTCCAATTTGATCCTTATGACTATGTATAGGAAACCAAGCTGGGTACATATTACATACATGAGAATGATGCAATCATCCATAATAATATAAAACCATTGAAATATCCTCAAATAATATTTCAACCATTCTTAAATGGTTTGAGAAACAAGAATGGTATGGGCATAGGTGATGTCTTTATCTCTCTACAAAAAGAGAGTTATTTCTATTCTTTTAGACTTCAATTCAATTGTACTAATAATGTAGATGATTATGAAGCTTTGATTTGAGGATTGAAATTCACCAAGGAGAGGAGAATAAAATTCCTAGAAATATTTTGTGATAGTGAGTTGATTGTTCACCAAGTAAGGTCTATAAGTGTAACCAAGAAAAATATGTTAAGATCTTACAAACATAGGGTATGGGACCTATTAGAAGACTTTACTGCTTTGAACATTCAAGTAGTACTAAGAGCATAAAATAAAGATGTTGATTGTATGGAATCCATAGTGTCACAATATAACCTACCAAAAGGAATAATTAGTAAGAATAATAAACATGTAAGGTTGATAATAAGGCCATCTCTTCCTCATAATGTAACTTATTTCCAACTCTTTGATAGTGATCAGTAGATTGTCAAATTTTTGAGAGAAGAATCTAAATTCTCAGATAGGAACTAACCAAAAATACAAGATCAATATGGAGATTAGATCATCTAGTTGAAGACAAAAAAACTACCTATGGGTCTTTTTACATTAGAGAACATATTCAATTTGAATAATCAACTGAAAGGTGAGAAGAACATGACAGTGAATGAAGAAGATTGTGAGCCAATAATTATTTTAGAAGAAAAATCATTGAATATAGGAAAGGTATGTACTGATTCTAAAAATTAAGGTTTTTTTGAATTATTTCAAGATTTTGATGATAACTTCACTTGGATTTATCATGATTTAAGAGGGTTTTATCTTAGCTTAGCCTAGCATACAATAGAATTGGATCTAAATACCAAGCCTAACAGATAAAAGTAGAACCCCTGATGAAGAGTGAGCTATCTAAATTAATAGAGGCTAATTTTTTTTTACCTATCAGACACTCATCTTGGGTTTCAAATTTGGTCCCTATGAGAAATAAAAATGGTGAAATTAGGTTGTGTATAGATATTAATGATTTGATTAAAGTGTATCTAAAGGATCATTATCCTCTTACCCCCATGGAATAAATTTTGAAAATTGTATCAAGATCTAAAAGGTTTTATATTATAGATGGTTATTCTAGATATAACTAAATCTTGGTCAAATAATTATATTAGTAAAAAACTACCTTTACCACCAAATGGGGTATGTATGCATATACAAAGATAGTCATGAAGAATAGTATAGGATGTGGCCATATTTTTATATGCATACATAGCCTACTTAGAGTTGCCATGAATAATATTCATGAAGAGGTAAATATTAGTCATTTTATTGATCAAAAGGTATATAAATTAGTAGGTATTCACCATACTTAGGTGGAACATTCCATATAATGCCAAAAGTGCTAGGTCTTATAGATTTTAAGAGAGAGAGAGAGAAGAAGAGAAGTCTAAAGGTTAAAAGGAAACTTTTAAACATGTTAATAATATTTATACATGCATGGGAAGAGGATATGTTTCTAAAAATTCAAGTTTATGAGCAAAAAATGTCAATCCAAGTCATCAAAGTTATGCAGAGTGGCCTAAAATTCCTTTTCTTACATATAAAACTACCTTCATGATTAGTCATATTTGAGTGAATTTTAACTAATCAAAGGTATATCAATTAATTTAAATGGAAAGGGCGGATATTATACATGCCAATCCATGCATTGGTTTCAGGCCTAGTCTTCTAAAATCACCTAGAAGAGAGTCATCATCACTTGCACTCTAGGAAACCTCCTTCTCATGCACCTGGAACACTTATCCTCAAATTTGTCATAATTTTCCCATGAAAATACATGGGATAGGTTAAATTATTATTTTTTATATCCTTAATTTCATTATAATCATTATTCAATCTTTAAAATAAGTCTAAATGAAGCTTTTCATCCCTCTCACTAGCTTGTGCAATATGCTAGATTTGACTGGTCAAGTTAAAGGACCTATTTGAGGTACTTATAAGTTGTTTCATGGCATGAAATGAATATTATGAGTTATTATAAGTTTAAATATTCCTAAATTTTTTTGTTTCATCCCCTAATGCCTCTTTTTAGTTTGAAAAACACAAAAAAAGATCAAACATAGCCTATTTCTACTCCCATTCGTACAATTCTATATAACTAATCATGGTGTGAATTAGCCTAAGGGAGTCTTCTCAAATTTAAAATATTTATTATAGTAAAAATATGTCCCTATATTTCATCTCCATCTCCATTATCCAAGATTGGTCCTTAGCAAGGGTATTGTAGGGTTTTAGGCTAGTTTGATCTCTAAACAATTGTTCATAAAGTTGTGATGTCCAAATTGATAAAAAATTAAACAAACGTGATATTTATAGACCATATTAACATATCCAAACACCTTGTACTCCCATGAAAAACCTTAGGTGAAATAGGAGTGTTCAAAATCACCTATTCTAGCTCTTTTCCTTGTTTTCATAGGCCTGATATTGGTTTGAAGGTTGAAAACAAGTTTCCTTAGTTCTATCTACACTAAAAAATCCTTAAAACCAATTTTTATGCAAAAAAAACATTATTTAAAATGTTTCAAAGCATATCCAAGTATATAAATGTGAAATACCATCAATTTGAACATAGGACTAATCCCTACTTGGTGGGCCTATTTCAAGTTTAAGCTTAAAATGATCCTTTTTGATGTCTTACCTACATTTTAATGGCTTTATCATCTCCTATTTGATCCCAAAAACATTCTCCAATTCACTTATATTTTTAAATTATTATATAAACAAAAATGAATACTCATTTGGGGTTTAGGCTTCACATTAGGCCTCTTCTAAGTCACCTTTGATCATGTAAACATTAGGCCTCTTCTAACTTTGCATTATCCATGCTTTGTATTTACTGGTCTAGATTTAACTATTTACTTCCTTTGACTGTGTTCTTATTTTATGGAGTGAATTTATAGGTATGAATGCATGTTAGAGCTTGGAAAAAACATTGAATGAGTCTTCTTCAAGCCCTTAGGTCATTCAATATTGGTTTGGACCTATTCCTTCATCTTGAGTAGTCTAAACCACTATCTAATCAATTATACTTTAGTTCACTATTACATCATTGTTATTCATAGATGGCTTTAGGTGAAAGTATTTGAAATGGACTTTTAAAACATGCTTAGTACTCTCAAAACCTCCATTGGGATGGTCACCATTACTTCACTAAGTATGGGTTTCTCAATAACCCTTTTAATGCATCTTGATCTTCAAAACTAGGGTTTTATAGGTGTTGACTGAGACACCTATCTCTTTACCCCTATAGATGCCTATTCTCACTTGAAACTTGTTCATGATGATTTAGTTACTCTCAAAACCTCAATCAAAATTTGTTTATACTTTTTCACTAGAAAGGGGTTAAAACATCCCATGTTCATTATGCCCTTGCCACTATATGCTCATTATCATAGTTGAATGTGTTCTTTATTGAAAGACCCCTACCTTAAGGTGTTATTTGCCTCCACTAAGCCCATTTATGATATTTGTGGAATTATCACAAGCTTATTGAAGTTAAAATATAAAAATAAGAGTTGATTTTCACTTATTTGGAACCTTAGGAAACCAAATTGTCATCAAAATAAGGTCACTATTTTAACCTTGTTATAAGTGTGAATTTCGGCCACGTGTATAGATAGGGTGTGAGTTTGAGAAGTCAAAACACCAAGTATCATCTCTTCATATGATATATTAGTCCATGGATATAACTTAATCCATTTTGGACCATTTATATGTGGAATATAGGCCTAATTTTTAGCTTTGGTGGAGAAAGGCCACTTTTAGGCTCAGACTTGTAAACAATATTGAGAGAATTTAGTGTGTTTATGGACACTTTCAAGGCTTTAAAATTCTTCCTTAAAATGATCCCATATCCTCCATTTTTTTTAAAAGTCCTCTCCATACTGGATGAAACAATCTTGATGAACTTAGGTGCCTTAAAAACTTGATACATGTTGTAAGAGGCCTACAACAACCCCTAAATCTCTATTTTGACTTTTTAGGGAAAGATTTCCAGAACTCAGGCCTTGCTTGATCATAGTGGTTCACCTCCTATTTTTGACTAATTTACCTCATGATATGTATTTTAGGATCCCATTAACATATAAATATCCAAAATAAGGATTCATCATTTGCTTCCATACCTCAAAAGGTACCTCCATGCTCTTTTGGTACTACCTATAGGTGTTTATTCATAGCTACCTAATAGAAAATCTTGCATATGAATACCATTCCATTTTTACTATACTATATGGAGAGTTTTATTGTCATTTTATGTTGTTAAAGGATACAATTGAGACCTCAAAACCTCCAACAAACTTTTATGTGTATGTCCTTTAGTTTTAAAACATGGGACTTACTAAGACTAACTGTGTGGTAGCCCTTAGGATGAACAAACTACATGGTCTATGTGAATGAAATATCATAGATTATAATTTAAAAAATATATTTTAGAATACAATGATATCAAATAAAATTTTAAACATAAGGAGGACTTATCCCAACTCTCTAGAGCCATGGTTACAACCTGAAGGTGTTAAAATGGTGCAAGACTATCTATAACAAAGAAGAGTGTATTATCTTGTAAACTAGGATGATTATAACCTCAAAACCTTATGAAAAATGAGAAAATTTTTGGGTAATATAGGAAGATAACAAGCTTTGGAAGCAATATTAGTAGCTAGTTTGTATGGAATTGTTCAAACCAAGATAAAACTGACAAGGTAAACCAAATAGCTAGCAAATTTGCATAGTCCACTTCAAATGGATGGTTCATGAAGCATAGTTGGAAATTTATAAAAATTATTATATTTATTTTAATGTATCTAATTTTATAATATTTGACCAAGAAAATTTTTCTTGAAACCCCCTATGTTGATCGTATCGATCAAAAACTTGCAAGTCACTTTAGTCTGCCAAGAAGAGCAAGAAGGGAGATGAATGGTTTTGTGCCAAAAATGTAACCTCCAAAGCAAATAAAATGTGGATATGAGATTTATGAATATTTAAATAAGTTCCATGGCCTCTTCACATGTGGAATGCTTCCCAAGGAGCCATACATGCATCATTTTCTTCTTTTTCTTTAAGAAAACTAAATTTCTTCTTGTTAACCTACAAATTTTCAATTTTTTTAGTTACTTAAGACCTTTTTGGACACATGGTGAATGACGTCACCCATTGAAACTTTCAAATTTCCTAATAAACCTATACAAAGTATTAAATACACCTATTTGACCCCTTAAAATGATTCAAAATGATAAATGGACCTAGAGAACTAATGACCAAAGTTATTATAACATCAATTGACATTAATTAAACTATGAAACACATTATAAAAAGATATTATACCTACTATAGACCTATAAAACTAAGTTTTTTCCTATATGTTCCCTAATTTTACTAAAAAGTCAAATTTGGTCAATAAATTGACGACTCATAGGGATATTATGCCTACTATACTAACTAGACCAATAGCCTTATTATTCAATAGGGATTAGGATTTATCTGAATGATACAAACAAGAAAATTTTGACCATTGACCATAAATTTTGATCAAGACAAGACACTAGTGACTACCTCAACCACAAGAAAAGGACACACACAATAAAGAAAGTAAACATAAAAGACACACACATGTGCATAAACACATAGGTAAATTGGGAATCAAACTATTATGCATAAATATAAAATAAACATACCTCATTTCTAGGATTAAAAGGAAAACTTCTTGAATCATCTTCATGGTGAGATGAAACAAAGTGCCAAGTATGATTCTCTTTAGATTGAGTGATGTGTGGACCAGACCTCTTCCTTGGCACTATTTTTATCTGATCTAAAGTAGGTCATACTTAAATATGTCTCCAATTTAGATATTCATATTGAACATGTTCATACACTTCATAATTTTTCCCACTCTTCATCTCATGGTCAACTTGTATCTATTATTTAGGCATGGCTTCAAGAGGAGTAGTTTCATGTTCATTGGAAGAATGAGGCCAATAAGACCTTATTACATACTACAATATTTTATGTGTTTATTCCAAAAGGTTGAGATTATTATATCCCATATTTATGACTTAAAACATTTCATCATCAAATTCATATGCTTCTTGAAAGGAAATATTTGAAAGAATGTTTTTCTTTTTCATACTTGTGTACCAATGTTGCCTTGTCCATATTTAACTAGCTCATAGCCTCCTTAAAGAGGGGTATAACCTACCCAAATGAATTCAAACAATTCATCTAAATATTTAATAATAACATGTCTATGCTCCTCCATGGTATCTTGTAAAGTGAGAAAAAATTCAATGATCATTTCTTTGTCATCAAATATAGAGGCAAAAACTTGTGAATTGTCCTTTTGTTCACTAAAGGGAGTCCCTATGGTGATTTATTCCTCATAAAAACTCATTAGTTATTCTTTATCATCCATGAATTTATCATGTTCCTCTTCATTTGCCTCTCTCAAAATATGTTTTTCAACACAAATAAAACATTCTTCATCATCAACCAAGCAAAGAGATTCAACAAAAGGACTTACCTTATCTTCATTACTTAAGACCTCTTGAGGGATTTCAAAATAAAATTCAGCTATCATAATATGATTTATTTGGTCAAGTGCTACAAGTTATTAAACCTCATTCATGGTGATGTCAAGACTAGGCATCTTGAAATCATGTGATCTAGCCCAATGAGGCTACCAAGGAGGTAGGTTTTCTTCAAGAAAGAGTTCTCTTTATTTATCAACCAATTGATCCTCCTTTGTTTCCCACACCATAGGTCCATCAAGGAAAATAGTGATGGGGTAAGGACAAGATGAACTAGTTGGTGGAGGTGGAATATAGAACTCAATATCATATTGAGAATGTAAGATAAGAGACTCTTTTGGAAGCTCTTGAAGAAGGGGAGATGGGGTGTGTTTAGGCATAGGATCTTCTTTTGGGTATAAACCTTCCACATCACCTTGAATTATTAATCTAATTTTTGCTTATAATTACTCTATTTTCTTGGCTAGGTTCTCTTGGAAAATCATCTCTTGAAATTGATAGGAATCATCATGTGAATAAGGATTGCATGAAGGCTATCATAGAATAGAGGAAGCTTCTTGAAGAAGGTTAGGAGGGACTTACAAAGGATCAAATACATTCTCTAATTCACACTCTTGGATAATTCTTCTATGTTCTTTCTTAAACCATTATTCTAATATTTTGATCTAACTTAGGATGTTAGGATTAGATGTCTTCTTAATTTCACACTCTTGGTCAAGATTTTTCTCCTCTTTCCTTCCCCATGATTCCACTATTTTGTTCCAACTTAAGACATTTGGATTATGAATCTATTTTTGCAGGGATGGGGATGCAATGTGAGAGGGAAATGAAGGCTTAAAATCCACTACTTTTTTTGCCAACATGGACTATTTCAAATGTAGATTAGCTTCAAACACAAGGTTTCTTCTTTCAACTCTCTTCTCCAACTGATTTGTAAAAAGATGAATTTGATGGGATTTATTTGGCTCATGAATAGGGTTCATGTATGTCTAGTATGAGACTTGGGCAAATGGATATAAATGTTGATAGGTATGGTGAGGTTGTCTCTCATGAACTTCTAGCCTATCTTATAAAGAAGAGACTAAACCACTCACATCAAGCATCTCACTTATTAGCCTTTGCTAGTTAGATCTCTTAATAGGTACCCAATATTTCTTGAATAACTCTAATGCATTTCTCACTTGATGGATTAAATGGTTAGGAATCCTTTAACCACATCCCCTTCAAGTATCAAGCTTCAACATATACCTTTTATATCCCAAATTGCTTGTTTGAAGGTGGAAATGGGTTGATTGGAGAAAGAATCAGGTTGACTAGGAACAAGACATTGATAAGGCTAGTTATAGGACTGATAAAACTCATGACAAGGCTGAATATGATCATATTGGGACTGATAATGTTCACAATACACCTGACCAAGAACTTTTTCAAATTGATAGGGAATGAGACAAGATGGATATGTCTTACCAACTTGTAGAGAACAAAACTCGAATTCAAGGTTAGCCATGAATATTCACTAAAATCAAGGACATAAAGAAATTTATTACTATCAATATTCAAAGGACAATATTGGGCTACTTGACCAGTCGATATGTCTTTGGAGTCACCATTGATGCTTGTAAAGATGCCTCCAAAGGCTGATTTATTGAAGGAAAACACCAAAAATCCTCTAAATCTTGGAACAATAGTCCTACTGAGCATGAAAAAAACTATTTTAACTTGTATTTTAACCCTTTGGGGAGATTAAAAGTCTCTCCTCATCTAAGTGCCACAATGGAATCACCTCTAGGCTTGTGGGCAGCCTAGGAACGAGGTAAATCTCTAGATATGGCTATCTCCCTTGATGTACCACTTAGGATTTAAACTACAACTAACTTTGGGGGTGAAAAGGGATATATATAATTGAAATCAAATATAAAATAAATAGGTGATACACCAAATAATTTGATGACTTCTAACTAATTGCAATCTACACTTGAGACCAAGAAACAAACTAAAAATACACTCCTTAAATCTTCATCTTCTCACATCAACGCTACATTTTGAGGTCATGAATGAATATTCAAAGCTAAGATGAATATACAAGAGTAATTTAATGTAACTAATGAAAATAATAAATCACTCAACATTTCACATCCCCTAGAACACTTCACATGCCCTGCAAGAAGAAATTTTCCAACTATAAACAAGGTGAAAGAATGAGACCACATGTTAGGAATCCATAGTATTCACTAAACAAAATTCATCATTAAATTGGAAAACACTTAATAAAAATGATGAAGAGGTAAAAATTATTCATTTTATTTATCAAAAGGTATATAAATTAGAAGAGCTTAACCATACTTAGGTAGAACATCCAATACAATGCCAAAATGGACAACTCTTATAGAGTTGAGAGAGAGAGAGAGAAGAAGAGAAGTCCAAAGGTCACAAGGACAATTTTAAAGATGATAATAATATTCATCCATAAATGGGAAGAGGATATGGGTATAAACATGCAATTTCAAAAGAAACAAGTTTCAATCCAAGCCATCAAAATTATGCAAAGTGGCCTAAAATCCTTTTCTTGCATTAAAAAATTACCTTCATGATTAGGCCTATTGGAGTGCATTGTAACTATTCAAGGGAAGATCCAATGATTTTATTATAAAGGTATTATATCATAAATTCCTCTCCATGCATTGGTTACATTCCTAGTCTTCTAAAATCACTTAAAAGAGAGCCATCATCACCTGCACTCTAGGAAACCTCCTTCTCATCCACTTAGCATACATGTCCTCAAATTTAGCATTAATTGAAAATTAAAATCCATGTGATAGGTTTAATTAAAAGTTTAAATACCCTCCATGTCCTTATAATCATTATTCAAGACTTAAAATTAGTCCAAGTGAAGCTTTTCATCCCTCTCACTAGCTAATGCAATATGCCAGACTTGACTGGCTGAGTTTAAGGACCTATTTGAGGAAATTATAAGTTTTTTCATGGAATTAAATTAATATTATGAGTTATAATAAGTTTCAATATTTCTCTTAAACTTGGTTTCATCTCCTAACTCCTATTGTAGCTTTAACAACACAAAAAATGGTTAAAAATAACTTATTTATGCTCTCATCCATATAATTTTGTACAACTAATCATGGTTTGAATCATATTTATGGATTATTATCTAAATTTAAATATATATTCTGGTCAAACTATGTCCTTATATTGCATCTCCATCTCCATTTTTCAAGAATGGTCCTTAGCAAGGGTTTTGTAGGGTTTTAGGCTAGTTTGATCTCTTAACGATAGTTCATAAAGTTTAGATGTCCAAATTGAGAAAAAAATTACACAAAACTTATCTTTAGAGACCTTATTAACATATCCAAATTCCTTGTAATCCCATTCAAAACCTCATGTGAGATATGAGTGTTTAAAATCACATATTTGATCTCTTTTCATTATTTCCATAGGCCTGATATTGGTTTGAATGTTGAAAATGAGTTTCCTTGGTTCTCTTTGCAATAAAAAATACTTAACACCCATTTTTATGCCCAAAAAATTTATTAAATAGGTTTTAAATGATATCCACGTCTAAAAATGTGAAATACCCTGAATTTGAACATAGGCCTAATCCCTGCATGGTAGTCCCATTTCAAGTTTAGGCTTAAAATAATCCTTTATGATGTCTTCCTTGAATTTTAATGGATTTATCATATCCTATTTAATCCTAGAAACATTCTCCAAATCACTTATATTCTTAAATTGTTCTATAAATGGAGATGACTACTCATTAGGGGTCTAGGCTTCACCACTTGCCTAATGAGCTTGACTATACCTTCAAAGGTTTGGACCACCTTGTCAGATCCACACTCATGTGATTGGTTTTAATGAGTGGAATAGGAATCCCTCATTCTCACAAACCCTTCTTCAAGTTCATTCCATCTTCTTTGTTACTTTTTTATTCTATATTCCTCAAATCTTGCAGGGTTTGCATGAGGGGAAGTACCCCCTATTTGAGACAAAATAAGGGTTCTTCCCCTATTTTATTAGGTATAATGAATATTTTATGGAATTTTTAAATTATTTATTACTATCCACAAAAAAAATTATCCTTTTATTCAATGATTATATCCTTGAATAACACTAAGCACAAATACATACCTGCCAAGCAAGACTGTGGGCAAGGTTTTAAGATGATGGACTATGTTTAGCCTTTAAAAGGTTCCTTTTACTACTTGTTATTCATCATGAAATCTTTAAAAAAAATATTTATTTTAATTTTTTCAATTTTGATCATGTAAACATCAGGCCTCTTCTAACTTTGCATTGTCCATGCTTTGCATTAACTGGCCTAGACTTAATTACTTATTTCCTTTGACTATGTTCTTGTTTTATGTAGTGTATTTATAGGTATGAATTCATGTTGTAACTTGGAAAAAACATTTAATGAGTCTCCCTCAATACCTTATGTCATTTAATATTTTTTTGGACCTATTCCTTCATCTTGAGTAGTCTAAACCACTATCTAAGCAAGTGTACTTTAGTTCACTATTACATCATAATTATTCATAGCTGGTTGTAGATGAACATATTTGAATTGGAAATTGAAAAAGTGATTAGGACTCTCAAACCTCCATTATTATGTTAAAAATTACTTTAATAAGTCTAATTTTCTCAATAACCCTGTCAATGCATCTTGATCTTCAAAACTAGGCTTTTATAGGTGTTGAATAAGACACCTATCTCTTTACCTTGTAGATATTCTCAGTTGAAACTTGTTCATGATGCTTTAGAGACCCTCAAAACCTCATTTGGAATTTTTTTATACTTTTTTACTATGAAGGGGTTAAAACATCTGATGATCATTATGCCCTTGCTGTTATATGCTCATTATCATCGCTGACTGTGTTCTTTATTGAAATACCCCTACCTTAAGGTGTGATTTGACTCCACTGAGTACATTTATGATATTTTTGGACTTATCATAAGATTATTTAGTTTAAAATATACAAATATGATTTTATTTTCACTTATTTGTAACCTTATGACACCAAATTATCATCAATATAAGGTCACTATTTTAACCTTGTTGTAAGTGCACATTTAGGCCACCTATACAAATAGGGTGTGAGCTTAAGAAGTCAAAACACAAAGTATCATATCCTCCTATGATATATTAGTCCATTTATATCACCTAATCCATTTGGGACCATTTATATGTGTAATATAGGCTTAATTTGCAACTTTAGTGGAGAAAGGTCACTTTTAGGCTCAGATCTACAGACAACATTAAGAGAATTTAGTGTGTTTATGGACACTTTCAAGGATTTTAAATTCCTCCTTACACCAATCCCCTAGCATACATTTTTTACACAAGTCCTTTCCATACAAGATTAAATAATCTTGATCAAGTTATGTGCCTTAAAACCTTTATGATACATGTTGTAAGAAGCCTACAACAACCCGTAGGATCTCTATTTTGACTTTTTAGGGAAAGATCTCCATAATTCAGTCCTTACTTGATCATAGTGGTTCACCTCCTCTTTTTTATTTATTTACCTCATTATATGTATGTTATAAAACCCTTATCATATCAATATCCCAAATAAGTATTCATCATTTTCTTCCATACCTCAAAAGGTACCTCCATGCTTTGTTGGTACTACTTATAGGTGCTTATTCATAGTTGCGTAACAAAAACTCTTACATATGACTATCATTCCCTTTTTACTACAATATATGGAGAATTTTATTATAATTTTATTTTTTTAAATGATACATTTTATACCTCAAAACCTCCAACAAACATTTGTGTGCATGTCATATAGGTTTAAAATGTGTGACTTACTAAGACTGACTATGTGGTAGTCTATATGATGAATAAACTACATGGTATTTGTGAATGTAATATATTAAGGTATACTTTAGAAATATATTTTTGAAGACAATGATACTAAAGCACATTGGAAACATAAGGATGACTTATCCCAACTCTTTGGAGCTATGGTTACAACCTGAAGGTCTCAAAATGGTGTAAGACTATCTATTACATAAAAGAGTGTATTCTCTTATAAATTGAGATTATTATCACCTAAAATCTCATGAAACATGAGACCAAGTGTGGGGAAAATAATAGGAGGAAGATCACAAGATTTATAAGTAATATCAAAAGCTAGTTTATATGGAATTGTTCAAACCAAGAGAAAACTGATAAGGTACACCAAACAACTAGTAAATTTACACAATCCACTTTAAATGGATGGTTCATCAAACAAAATTATCCATTTCTCAAAATTATTATATGGATTTGAATGTAAATGAGTGTATAATATTCCCCTAAGAGCATTTTTCTTGAAACCCCTTTTATTAACCATATCAAGCAAAAACCTACAAGTCACTTCAGTTTACCAAGAAAAGAAAGAAGGGAGTTGAAAGGTTTTGGGCCAAAAATGACACCTCTAGAGAAAATGAAATGTGGATATGATATTTAGGAAGATGGCAATATTTTCCATGGCCTCCTCACATGTGTCACACTTCCCAAGGAGCCATACATGTGTCATTTTCTTCCTTTTCTTTAGGAAAATTGACTTTATTTTGATTAACCTACAAATTTTCATTTTTGTCACTTACTTAAGACCTTTTTGGACACATGGGGAATGACATCATCAATTGAAACTTTCACATTTCCTAATAAACCTATAAAAAGCATTAAATACACCTATTTGATGCCTTAAAATGACTCAAAATGATAAATGAACCTAGAGAACTAATGACCAAATTTATTATAACATAAATTGACATTAATTGATGTATGAAACACATTATAATAAGATATTAGACCTCTTATAAACATATAAAACTATGTTGTTGCATATAGGTGCCCTAATTTGATCAAAAAGTCAAATTTGGTCAATAAATGTTTTTTGAAAGGTGTAGAAAATTTGGGGTTTACTTAAACCTGAAGAAGTGCACTTTTGTAGTCCATGAAGGGAAGCTATTGGGACATATATTTTGAAAGGAATGTATCACAATAAACCCATAAAGAGTTTGTGTTATTTCTACATTAGTACTACCAAGCCATAAGAAAGGATTGTAGACTTTCCTTGGAAAAATAAATTTTGTGAGAATATTTGTACTAAATTTAACCTCTTTGGAAAAACCCCTCACTAAAATTAATAAGAAGGGTACTATTTTATATTAGACACAAGAAGGAAGAGATATATTTATAGCTATCAAATAAGCTATCTCTCAAGCTCTTACCCTAGTCAACCCCAACTATGATAAATATTTTATTCTTTACACTTTTAGAGGGGAAGGCAGCATCTCAACTATTCTAACCCAATAAAATAAATAAAAATTGGAGTAACCAATATATTTATTTAGTCAATCCTTGAAAAGATATGAGGAAAATTATAGTTTTGTGGATAAGTAGTTATATGTCATTATTAAGGCTCTTCAAAAAATTTGGTAGATGCTCTCCAATAATAAAATTCATTTGATGGTTAGTCATTAAAGTGTTAAAGAATTTTCACTCAGTCGAGAGATAAATGAAAAAAAGAGTAGGATAGATTACCAAGGTCATGGAGTATACATGGACATCAAAGTTACCAAGATGGTGAGGAGAAAGGTTTTGTATGAGTAGTTAGCTTCTAATATTATAATTACTGAAATAACATCTGAAGTAGTATATGCTCAAAATGCACCTTAGCCAACCAACCCACCTATTTTTAACAATTATATCTAAGACATGACTAACTTCCTATAAATTGGAAAGTATCTATATGATCTACAACAATCTTAGAAAAGGTATTACAGACTCCAGTCCATTCCGTATGTCCTTTTTAATGGATTATTATTTATAAAGGATATGAATGGAGTCATGTTAATATGTATTGAGCATGATAAAGTCCCTAAGTTACTCAGAGAATTTCATGATGGCCCATCAGGAGGGAATTTATCTAATAGGACCATGGCTATCAAGATAATGAAGGGGGGATATCATTGGCTTGAGTTATTCAAAGATGCCCATCAATGGGTAATAAAATATGAAAAATGTGCTTACTTCACTAGAAAATAGAGATTATCAACACTCCCTCTTAGATCATTTCAATAAGATCATTTGTTCACTCAATGGGGATTTGATTTCATTAGTATGATCAATCTACCATCAATTATAGGCAAAAAATGGGTTTTCATAGCAATAGATTATTTCACATGATGGAAAAAGGTAGTTGCACTAAAATATGCCATAAAGGCATCCATTTTGGACTTCATGGATAACATAGTATCAAGATTTAGTGTACCTCACACCATTATCTTACATAATTCTAAAGCATTTGTGGGCACTCAAGTGAGTGAATGGGCTATAAAGAGTAATGTGCACCTGATTACTTCTTTCAATTATTACCCCTAGGGTAATGGCTTGTCTAAGTCTATAAATAAGAACCTCATCAGAATTATCAAAGGAATAATGGAAGATAACTAAAGGACATGGCACACAAAGTTAAAATCAGCACTGTGGGCTAATAAGATCACTCCTAAGAGAGTCATTGGTAAATCCCCATTCATGTTGGTCTATGTAATAGAATCATGAGTCCCACTATCAATTGAATTACCATTTATAGAGTTCAATCACTAATTGGAATTGATTGATAATGATGAAATGATAGTAAGATTAGATAAACTAATGGAACTTGAATAAATTCGGAACCAATCAATGAATGTATTGGAAGCAAATCAGGCTCGAATGAAGAATACTTTCAACCAAAAAGGCATCTAAGAGGATATTCAATTAAGGAGACATGGTTCTCAAATGGGATGCAAATGAGGTTAAACTAGGAAAGAACACCAATTTTGATGAAATATAGAGTGGTCCATACATGATCCAAGTGACATTTTAGGCGATAATTTGGGTGATAATTGGTGGTAGAACTTCTAGGATCCATAACGTTTACACCATAGCTTTATTTGACTCCTTGTTTGAACTATTGGAAAGATAAGAATGAGGATAATAATATGAAATGGCATGAGCTTTTCTTAGTGGGTTTTTACCACTAAAAACCAAATGGAAGTGTCCCAAATTTCAATTTTAGTAGTGTAGTCTAAAAATAGTGAGTTTCTAAAAATAGTAATTCCTCAAATTCTATATTATTATGAATCATGGAAGTTAAAAAAATTAATATCCCTTGATATTGGTGACCTTACACATCCTATTTATACCTTAAAAATTTGTATAAATGAAAATTTAACCCAAAAAAGAAATCAGACATCTCTTCTTAGAGATAGGCATATGTTTGGATCTGCAAATTTGATCAATAAAACATCTCTTCTCAGAGAACATTATTACAAATATTTTTTTCTTATTTATTGAATTATATTTTAACAAGAGATTCTATGTTTCAGATTAGTCATATCAAAGTGATTTTTCTTAAGAGTATATGATCCTGAGGATGAGGTTAGACTACAAAAAGCTTGGGTGGAAAATACAAGATCTAGGAGACTATTTACCTGTTCGCTCCAAATGACCTCAAATGGTGGATAACACTAAGACATCCAATCCTTTAGATGAAATAGTGAATGAATCACTCTAATAATATAAAGTTCAAATGCTACAACAATTTACCCAAATTCTCCAATAAATCTCCATGGGAAATTTTGGCTCCTCATCTACACCCCCACATCCTTTTAGTGCCCCAACACCCTTCAAAGTTTAGGTGAATTTTGATATCCCTAAATTTATAGGTAAAATCAATTTTGATGTATTATAAAATTGGTTGGATCAATTATATTCCTATTTTTATATAAATAAATTCACCGATAAAGAGAATATCACGTTTTCTCTTTTGAAAGCATCATTGCCTGTCAAAAATTGGTGGGAAGTGTACAAGAAGAGATTCAGTATGGATGATATTGGCCTTGAGATATAACCTAACTAGGATGATTTCATAAAATCCATAAAGGAAGAATACTACCCCATTAGAGCATATGATGATCTTTATATAGAGTGGAAACAACTTTGCCAAGGTAAGGAATAGTTTGTTCAAGATTACACTGACATTTTTCATTCTCTATCTATGATATTGGGTATCCAAGAAAGTGAGAAACATAAATTTATAAAATATCATGGTGTACTAAAATGGTATATATGGAGGGAGATGGAACTCTTCAATTTGGAAACCCTCAGTGAGGCATATAATTTCACAATGAAGATTATGCAGAAGCATGGAAGAATGAATATGAAGATTCAGTGTTCAAAATGGAAAAGTGATAAATAATTTCAAACATGAGGCCAAAATTGGAAGAAAAAGGAAGGGAAGACTAATAAATGGTGTGATTATCACAAATATAGAATTCATTCCAAATAAGAATGTTAAGCCATCAAGTCCCTACTTTTTGAGTTACAATCCTCAACATCTACTACTTTGCTTTATATATACCATGTAGTTGACTAGGATGAAGAATAAATTGTAGATGTTGATCTCAATGCCATCATTGCTCATCACAGACCCACGAGGAGAGGCTAGATGATAAGGAAATGTTATTTCACTCTAAAGGTATGGGTGAAAGGTAAGCCTCTACATTTCATTCTTGATAGAAGGAGTTAAAATAATTTAATCTCTACTAATGTTGTGAAAATCCTAAATTTTTCCATGAAGACTCACCCAAAACCATACAATATTGGATGGTTAAGTCTAGGGTGAAACCTTTGTGTCACCCACCAATGTCTTCTCTCATATGTAATAAAACCTTTCCAAGATGAGGTCTTATGTGATGTGGTCAATCTAGATGTTTGTGATGTACTCTTTGGTTAGCCATTCATGTATGAGTAACATGGCATCTATGAATCAATAAATTGAAGGATCACCCTCACTCTTGTAACATAATGCTATTGGGTACCAAAGGTACCACCTTCTACATTTGTCTCTCTGATTAGTGCCAATAAATTTGTTCTCATGGTGGTCAAGCCATAGAAATCTAACAGGGCTGATGTTGCAGCCTTGAATACACAAAAATAGAAGAAAATAGATACCAAGTTGAAGAATTTCATGGCCTTCCATCCACAGACTAATGGCTAGATAGAAATGGCGAACAATCTAGCCCTACATAGCTCCATAAAGCATAGCTCCACAAAGCATAGTCCATTCCAAGTATGCATCAGGAATCAAATCAAAACACATACCACACTTGATGAAAAATATTGATGCAATGGGGACCATTTCTTGTCAAGGAGGGAGGAATGATCTAATCAATATTTTAGGTGACAATTCGGGCAATGGTTCTACCCCAATTTATGGTAGAACTTCTGGGAGCCATAACTTTTGCACCATAGCTCTTTTTGACTCCATGTTTGAACCATTAGAAAGCTAAGAATGAGGGGAACATCATGATATGAAACTAAGATTTTATTAGTGGGTTTTGACCCTCAAAAGCTAAATAGAAGTTCCCAAAATTTTAATTTTAGTAATGTAATCTAAAAATAGTAAGTTTCTAAAAATAGTAATTCTTTGAATTCTATATTGTTGTGAATCATGGAAGTTAAACCACTTAATCTTCCTTGAGATTGGTGACCTTCCACTTCCTCCTTCTACCTTTAAAATGTGTATAAATGAAGATGTAACCCAAAAATGAAATTAGACATCTCTTCTTAAAGATAGGCATATGTTTGGATCTACAAATTTGATCAATAAAACATTTATTCTCAGAGATAGCAGTATTACAATTGTGTTGTTCTTGTTTCTTGAATTATCTTTCAACCAAAGTTTCTGAGTTTTGGATCAACACATTATAACTCAATGCAAAAGAGTTAATGCATTATAACTATCCAAATTCAATGGATCATAATTACCTATCCCAGTAAATGGGATATACGTCAAATCTTGATTTTGAGGTAGCAATTCATTCCAATTAACTAAAATTTTGTACATAATATAGTTAGTTGTGTTTTCAAAATAAGTTATTCTAAACATGTCAACTCATTATGAGTTTTGTTTCCTTAGTTGTGTTATTTTCCCCTTTTTTTAATCTACTTTTTCCCTATTTTTTTCTTGTTTAGGGAAATCCCAGTTTGTTCTTCACTAGGTTAAATTTTGGTAAGCCAAATTGACTCCATGCCCAATGAACTAGAAAGCTACTGGATAAAACTGATTAGCATGAAATCATCTTTTAGAGGTCATCAAAAATATTGATATTTTTGCCCCTAAAATATCATAACATTAAATACCGTAAGGGAGACCCCATATTATTTTATTAAAATCCCTTGAAATGCCTAAAAACCAACTTTACCTTTGTATTATGGAATCTAGAACTCTGGATGTAATTTGTAATTTGCAAACTTGAAAACTACTTCCTGAGATCCACCTCCCACAATACACTATCTTTCCATAACTGGTGGAATCCTAAACTTGGAATACAAATTGTTATTTTTCAAATTGAAAATTTATTTCCAAGGCCTGCCTCCTATAAAGCATTGACTGGTGGAATATATAACTCAAAATGTAATTTTCAATTTACAAAATTACATTTACATCCCAAGATCTAAATCTCTTAAACCAACACTAGTAGAATCTAAAGCTCAAAATGCAATTTATAATGTGCAAATTGCATCCTGAGTTCTACCTATCACCAAATACACAAGATACAAAATCTAGAACTCCAAGTGCAATTTGCAATTTTAAAAAATTACAAATTTCACATAGAGTTCCACCTTCCCATTTTCAAATTGAATCAAAATCCCAATCCTATGGACATGGGAATTACTCCAAGCACCTCACATTTCTAACACCAACCACCATGAAAACATTAATTGAAGATATTTTATATATAATCAATATGATTTGGGGATTTTTTTATTGTTATTCAAATTGCTAATTATGTTTGTGAGCTCTGACAATGACCTTCATGCCATCAACCTTGAGCCACATTCCAATCAAGTACCTAAAAAACTTCAAGCAATGAATTAAAACCAAATGCCATGTCATTTTTCACCCTTGCATGGTATTCTACTTGTAATTTTACCCATCTTCTTGTAAGTCAAAGCTTTTTCAATCTATTTTCATTTCTCATAAAGTTGTTTTATTAAGCTAAGGTTTTACATTAGCATTGTGTAGTCTTTAAGGTTTTATTGTTATCATTATTCAAAAAGGTCATTTTATCTGTGTCATTATTATATTCCCAAAGGTTTGTAATAATTAGATCTCAATATTTTTAGATTTTATTGTTTTTTTCCATAGTTTCATTGTGAAAACCTAGGTGTTCTTCCCCAAAGGATTCACAATCAAGTCTAGGGCTTTGCTAAAACTAGGAAAATATTCCATAACATCTTCCCAAACAATCCCAGTGAATATTTCCTAAATATTCAAAGTCCTTGCAAACATTAGACCTACCTTGAACACTTCATGTTTTCATGTGTTTTATCATTACTCTAAAAATTTGAAATCCTTACAATATCCAAAGTCCCTATGGATAGTGGACATGCTTCAAGCACCTCAAAGTAACACCAAAACTTTTATATGCTCAAAACACCTTCCCTTTCCACTAGAGATCCAACTTGTCTAGAATACTTTCTAGTTCCATAGAGTTCTCACCTACTTCAAATGCCTTCTAGTTCTACCAAGATGTTTTCCTACGCAAAGCACCTCCCATCTCCACTAGAAATTACATTTGATTCAATCGCTTGCAAACTCTACTCGATTTTATAGTTATTTTTACACAAGCATTAAATCCAATTTCCATACTTTAGAAAGAGGTGAAGTTCAAATCAGAATTCCCTAGAGTGAATCTTAGCTTAGAATCCAACACAATATAAATAACAGATACAAACCTAGGTCACATTGACTTAGGAAACTTCTAGATCTAGATCAATGCATAATTTATGAATAATTAGATCTAGGGTATTTATGACTACAGAACTCCATAAGAAATAGGTTTCCTTCTGATGGTATAAAACCCTAATTTGGTGCTAACACTAGCCCAAGATTATGATCCTATTACTTGAAAGGTTCTAAATGATAGAGGGGAAACTATTTTAAATCTAGACCCTGATTTCATCAATTTAGTATTTGTTATACCAAAATTCAAGAGTTATCTCAACATAATTCAAAATACATCCCAATAATTCTTTGAAGATAATATATATGGGTATCAGAAGTAGATAAACAACTAATGGCTTAAAGCCCCCAAGGCTACATCCACCAAGCTGCCTATAACCTTTTATAGGATTAATTTCATAAATGAAGTTGGAAATATTATAATATTGTTGCACATGATTACTAGAAGTTCTGACGCTAAAAGTTTTCTAGAGTGGATGTACTAATACATTTGGGCCATTCGATAGAATTCCCAATACATAAATTGATCTTATCTTATAAGTTATTCCCTTCACAATGAATTGATGGAGGTGTAAACATCTATAAAGTTCTTTATGACTTCTTATATTGTATAAATTTTGGCTAAGGGGAGATATTTCCCAAGCCTTATCATAGTACTTAGAGAGATAAGTAGAGTATACAAATACTATCTTGACTTCACATTAAAGGCTAGTAGAGAACACTTAAAAAGAGTTAATGATGCTTTTATCTATTACATCATCATCATGTTTAATAAGGAACTTGGGAGAATGAGATTATCATAGGTAGAAATTGTAGAGATCACCAAATGGGGATCTTACTTCATTTATTTCCCCACCTATTCATATATAAGGGAAAATAGATTTAGTGGCTACCCATACACACTCTTCAAATATACCATTGGTAAGTGGGCATTGATGGAGTTGGTCAAAAAACTGGTTGAGACTCAAAAACTCCTATCCAATAAGCAAAAGTCAGGAATTCACTTGACAATATATCTTGGTAGATACACATGCTCCTCCCTCCTCAAAACTAAGTGTGTTGAGGTATAAATGTGAAAAATGACCCTAAGGACGTTGGAGTCCCAACCATATTATGATGTTTATGTAAATATCACCATCACACTGGTATTTTCTACATAATTCCATGTTGCATATTTTGAATATTATTGGGATGACTTAGAGGATGAAGAGAGAGTCAGATTAAAGGATCATTCTTTAATGAATTTGTAATAGATCAAGGATTATGATCTGGCACCTAGATGACTTGGTGGAGGATGACTCCATAATGGACCCAAAATACTACCAGCATGTTATCACTTAGTCCCTACCACCAGTTAGGTGATCAAATCCAAAATATTTCTCTTTGATTGATAAAATAACATGTGAACAACATAATGATTAATTGGCTGAGAAGCAAAGGAATTCAATTAACAAAGAATCAATAGGCGTCAAAGAAAATATTTTAAAGATTAAATTCAGAGTTTCTCCATTAGTAGAGGGTCTTAATGGGATAGTAGGTGAACAAGAAAAAGGGCCAGTGACCCATCATAAGAAGAAGAAGAAGAAAAATAAGGCAAAAAATGGGAAATCAAATAAAGTGGGGTTAGTAGAGGATTAACCAATTAAAATCTCTTTAGAAGACATAAATACAATAAGAGTATCCATATCTTCTACACCAATATTTATCATAGTGACAACCCTAATTTATATTATTCACCCACCCCTATTTATATTGTTATAAAAGATCCAACACCTCCACCTCATGTATCCACACCCCTTGCATCTCAAGTTTGCACACCACTTCTCATTCCTACCACCTCATCTAACATAATAAGCACATTACAACCCATGCAATCAATTTAAGTAGATATTAAAGTTACCTAATTAGTGGATTCTCATGTTTCTACTCCATTTTCCCTTCCTCCAATTTCACTACCTCCTTCCATTTCATTTCCCTTTTCCATTGCACTCATAATTCCTTCCATTCCATCCCCATTAATTTCCAACACCACTCAATAGTATAAATCTTCATTCTCAGTCATCCTAACTTTAGTTCCATTGGTCATCCTAATTATTGGGATAAGTGTTGCATCATCTTCATCCCCTTTCATCTTCCCTACCCTACCAACCCTGAGTGGCCCAACACATTTGATTAATTTATTTAATTATTTGACTTTCACCTTTCCTTCTATTCCCAATGTCAAAATCCCTATGTCTATTCCCCCAATAGTATCAATTCCATATTCTACTCCCATAATATATATAACTATTCCCATTACCCCTAACTCTTCCAATTCCATAGCTTATTAAGTATTTTTTATGGAGATAGGAGAAACACAATTTCTTAGTGCAAATGTAGATTTTTAACCAATTGATGGAGATGAAATTTCACAGGCATCTCCTGAGTAACCAACTGTAACATACATATAGGATTCTATAATTATCATAGTGCATACTAGTGTAATAGCCTCATCTATTGATTCTTAGGTGATAGTATCTACCTAGCCAAATGTTACCCCCAGTTGGCTAACAAAGAAAGTGGGAAATAAGTACAAGTAGATGATTTCCCCAAGCACATTGGACTTTGGCCTATGAGAGATAAATAAGAAATATAAATCTACTTCCCAAACCTTCTCTAGGATCTTACATGATGAAAAAAGGGAAAGATATGTTGAGATTTTAGTCCCCTCATCAAATAAACCAAAATAAGATCTTATGGTGGGGGACTTTTAGATATCCAAGATTCACCTTAGATGGATAATAAGGGAGGGGTTAAAACATGATGTAAAATATAATATCAACACCCTTTTTGAAATAATAGATCATGATAAGGCCACCAAAGATAAATTAAAAACCAATTAGGATCAACTCATGGCTGCCCTTAACAATTTCATAGAGCCTAGTGGATCATTAGAACAACCAGAGTTAGCACAACCAGTCAACCAAATTCTAGATCAAGTGATAATTAATATGATGATTGAGATTGCTATCATGGGAAGGGATACCAAAAAATGGTTATAATAACTCATTTATAAGGGATATAAGATTATTTCTATAATAATGGATCATTATGAAGCTATCAGAGAGTGAAAGAATGTCTTAAGAGGATAGGTCGGTGAGTATAAGGGATAATACAAACCTTGAATATGTATTATCCCAAGTTGACAACTATGGATGCAATCGATATAGACATCCTCCTTGCTGAAAAGATATTGAAAAATCATATAGATCAAGAGGAATTACATAGAACAACTGAATTCTAGATAAAGGTACTCATAGAAGCTACCCACAAGGACAAGGTTGCACATTAGAAGGTTATTGATATTTTATATGAAATTAAAGGAAACTTGAGTAAATTGTCATGCCAAAAAGTAAATGATGAAGATAGCCTATTTATAGTAGAGGAAGTTTAGATTAATTTAAATAAGGTAGTTGAAAAATAATCTACTAAAAATACAGTCTTCACCCTAAGTTCTATCAATTTCTATATCAAGTATTAGAATGCATTAGACCAAATAAGAATGAAAATGCAGAGAATCAAGACATTCAAGAGGGAATTATTTGAAATAGTAGCAGAATGTGTGGCCTCCGAACTCTACTCCTTCAAACTAGATGAGGAGAGGATACAAAAAAATTCAATGCCTTTGATGTATATGTTGAGAATCTACATGCTAAAAAAGATAAGAAGACAGAAAGTTCTTGAAATTGATTAGTCCTTTCTATTGAAGCATTTTCATTACTGCAAAAAACATCGTAAAGTTGTATATTGTAAAATTACAACTATATTTTATAGTTATTTTTGAGAAAGAGACACATGTATTTTACACTTTATATTTTTTATAGGGTGAAAGTTGTAAAAATCATAATTACAAATTACACTTTCTAATTTGACAATTTATAATTAATTAAAGTAAAAAAGCTTTTATTATAAATATTAAATTCCATTTTGACAAAATTAAATGAATTGCAAGTTATAAAAGTCTCACTTGTAAACTTTAATTTAGGGTTTTTCAAAAATAACTTTCATTATTTCAAATTTATCTTTTGATGAAATGTTGAGTTCCATTTTGGGCACCACCCATTTGCATGAAGAGCCACTTCTAACTACATGGAGAAGAATGAACAATGCATAAAGATTATTCAAGTCTATCTATGTCATTTCAAGATAAATATCATTGCTTTCTCTTGCATGCTACTTTATAGACCATTTTACAAAATATAAGGACACCAAAAATAGAAGATCATGCCTCTTTTTGTATGAAGTTCCAAATTTGCATGATTCCTTATACTGGGCATTGAAGTTTTGATAACAATAACTCATCTATGGGATAGTTTTGTATAAATATGGGTAGAATCCATGGATCAATCTATATTTTTACTGTTAGTGATATATTTTTGCATTTTTAATGTATTTTCTATAAGTTGTAACCTAGAGAATGAAAATAATTGAATATTTTGCCTCTCTTTTCTAAAGAATCCTTGTGTATGCAAGTTATTTGAGTATTTATGGATATTATAGTTCTTATTTTAGTCACAAAAAATTTATTTGTGGTATTTTATACCCTTTTAGATGATTTTTTGATAAAAATAAATGAATCTTATCCATTCTATGAAAAATAACATATATTGCCTTTGATTTCCCATTTTCATGAGTCTATGCTCAAAAAGACTTCATTTGATTTTCTATTTTATTGTGGTCATTTAAACAAGGACTAATACCCACTAAAACTATTTGGTGTAATCACCATTTTTAGTTTTGCAAATTTCATTCGTAACTCTTTTCCTAGACAAAACCTAGTTTAGGAACAAGATCACTAAAGTAAGCAAAATTTCTATAAAACTAATATTTTATCAGTTACAATATATTTATTAAAATTAAGTTGGCCATCTCTAGAGGTTAAACTCATTTTGTCAAACTCCCACAGCTTGGAGGTTTCCCATTGTATCTTTGGTATTTTACATCCAGATACTACACATCAATGAATGGGTGAAAAAAGTATGTGATAACAATGATTCCCAACAACAAGCATATTAGGATTCAAACATATTTGAAGTTGGGAAAGGTTCCATGATTCCTAATGATCAAATTGAGAAGTGACAAGTGGACATGGAAAAGTACCAGCAAGCTTAAAATTCAAATAAATCTCTAAGAGGGAAGGATGGAGTGTTGATGAGACCTCTAAGTGACACCCTTGATGTTAGCATAGGCTCCAAAGATGGTATTTCATTTGACTATCTCCACAAGCAAGTTTTCATTGATAAATATGCATTATATTAGGCTTTATGTTCATGGAGTACTAGTGATGTTAGAAGCATTGTCTTTGACCCTAGTCAATGTAATGAAGAAGTTATCTTTCACCTAAAATATTTTGAGGTCTTATACATATTGGGATAGGTTTGTGTTTTTATTTGAGTTGTTTATGTGTTTTCCCTAAGTGCTTAGAGAGAAAAAGTGTGTGTCTTAGTGTTTTATTTTACATGTTTGATTCATTTTATGTTTGGTGTCTTTTCAAAGACATATCAGTGTCAATTGAATCATATGGGTGACTCTATTGCCTAAGGATAGCATAAGGCAACTAGTCTATAGCATATTAGGCATGTTACCCCTTAGAAATCACCAAAATATTGACTAAATTTTACCCTAGGTCTAATTAATTCAACCAACATACATATTCAAACTTTTCATAAGGACTCTTAGGTTTGAAAATGGTCTTAAATAAAATCAATGAACCTTTTAAGGTCATGTTTTCACCTTGGTCACATTTGTCTAGTTTGTCTTATGTCATTTTATGTCACCTTTTGAGTCATTTTAATGAATTTGTATAGTTTATTACCAAAAAATAAATTTAAAGGATCAATATAACAAACCACATGTTAGGGAATGTTAGAAAATAGTTTTAAAATGAAAAAGTTGTAGGCTCAACATTAAAACAAGAAGATCAATTACAAAAAGATAGTTTCAGATAATTGTACCAATTGTATGACTCATTTGGCACATTTGAAAGATTAAATAAGGTGTGTTGAGATCCCAATAGGTCATTTATAAGTTAATATATCTTTAATAGATCTAAAATTTCCAAAAACTACTTTCTCTCTATAATAACTCCCTTGGACAGGTCAAGAAGGATTAACAATTTTTAGTCGGTACAGATAGGGTAAGAAGAGTTGAAGATAATGAATTTGGTGGATGTTATGGGTACCTATTTACTTCCATTACATGGTAATTATTTCAATATTTGTGTTCCATACTATATGAACAATCACTAATATTACTAACACCTCCAAATTGCCTATGCACCCCTAATAACTTATTTTTCTCATTTATTTTCATTGGTTTGTATGAACCAAGTGGTGAATATAGTCCTGTAGAGCATTTTATTCCTTTTCACGTTGATTTCATCTAGTTTGGAATGTGTGGTCATGAAAATATAGGTAGGATCACTCTCTTGTGCTTAAAGTGAACACCATTTAGGTTTTCAAAATAGTGTTTTGATAGTTGCAGGTGAAGGTATGAAGTGGAGGTTTGAAAAATAACTTGAAATTAACATATTAAATGAAATGTGTTTTATAAAACTTTTTTAATCATGTAGGAATCTTATTTGAGGTCATAATGGACCTACATTCTCATTATCATCTATAGGTAGAGTGTACGTTAAATATGTATGCCTCAGAAGATTTGAGTTATCAATGATCTATGGGAGAGTCAATTTATATGATATGAGATCTATTATAGGTCTCTATAATATTCAAGTCCTATAATATCCTTTGCAAATTCATGAAGGAGTCTAATATTTCAAAATAGTGACATTATTTAATATAATTAAACCTAGATAGAAACCTATAAAAGTGATATTACCATAGAGACATGAGGCATTGAGAGAGTTGAAATACATTAAATAAATTATATTTCTAAGCCTAACTACAAGGTAGATCCCATATCTACTTGTTGAGATGGTGAGACATTATTAGACCTCATCCTAAGATCAAATATCTTGGGATCAATGTTCACAAGATGGAATAAAGGTACAAGTCTCAGAGTTGAATAAAGTTGAAAATGGGAAGTTTTACCTTAATGTAATTTAAACAATATTTTTTTCCATATAGTATCATCTTATGGTGTAGGTTTATGAGGTCTTTATAAGTCTAAATGGCTTCATCCTTGTAGCCTAAGCCTAGAGGTCACATCTAATCACAAGAGGAAGTTTATAGGTCAAGAAAGATGATGATTTAGTGGTTTTTGACTCAATTTTTTTTTAATTGAAACAAGTAGAAAACTACAATTCTTATAGGTAAAAATGATCCAAATTAACCTAGAACTTGTAAGTGACCTATAGTGTATTGATGATAGTATGAACTACTATATGGTATCAAGGCAAAAATAGATAAACTAAAGTGTGAGATGGATCTATGGATCTCAAGAGAAGAAAAAAGTGTGAAGTATAATGTTTAAGCACATATAATCACCTATATGAATCTCCTATATTTTCTATTGAGCACCTATAGTTTGAAGTGAGGACTGTAGACAAGCTCATGCTAATGAAGGATGTAATTTAGATAGTGAGAAGAGATATAGGATGAATATGAACATGTATAAACCACTATAATAATGATGATATAACACTTCATGTGATTTTCATAAGTAAAGGAGACATAGAAAAGATGAACTAAAATGGGTTTTCAAACCTCATTCTTAGTCAACCAAATCTTAGACACATTCATAAGTATAAAAGCTAGTATTGATATTTTGAGATGTTTGAGACCTCAAGAAGCATGGTCAAGATTTTAAAATTTACAAAAATAAATCATAATGACTTGAAGAAGACCTCCATAGTCACCTTTAGGTCAAAATAATAGAAGAAGTGATTTTTGTTTCATCTCAGACCAGAGGCACTCCATAGTCAAGGCAACCTATAAACATAATACATGGATAGTGGAATGGATTAATAGAAGAGTTTTAGAATGACTTTAGGATGTTATATATAGTTTAATTATATGTAAAAAATGTTGAGAAGCACCTAAAACCATGAATAATGTTTAGAAGTGGTCATATACTCAAATACATAGTCTATGCCTACTAGACCTAGAACTAGGCATGGACCATCAAGCTTCCAAAATTCATTGATATGAAAATATGATCCTTAAAATTAAATTTATATCCTTCATGTGAGATTATAATTTTTATTTGACTTAGTGGTTTGTACAACATAACTTAGAACTTGTCATTTTGGCCTAAATTTGTCTCAAGGATATCTATAATGCATAGTAGGGGCTAGACAACCAATTTCTTTCACTCATATATGTACAAAAAAGATGAATTGAATATAAATAAATTAGGGAGAGTTGAGGGGGGTTCTATAATTTAATTCAATGTAATTGGTTCAAGGTTTAAGGGCTTAACCTTAATGAATCATTGTTAACAACCTAAATAACTTAAAACCCTCCTAAACCCTTTATATGAGCCCAATGAGAAAGATATGAATAATAATGAATCCAAAGGGGGTAAATTGTCCTATAAAGTAATTTTTACCTACTAATAACTCTCTCAAGATCCTTGACATTTAATTATTTCATACCATAACTTATACAAATGAAGCATAATTTATGTTTTCTATAGAATTTGAGGTGTTTTGAAGGTGCAAAATGAAATAGATGAATGAAATCCATTATAGAAGGTGTATAGAGATGTATTTCAACTCCTAAAACAAAATTATTTCCCTAGTTATTCATTTAAAACCCTCTTATAATATTTTTTTGGAGGTAGTCTTGAATGGAACAGTGAGAAAGAAGGTGACTGCAAAATTAGAAGTGAGAGGTGTCATATTGAGTTTTATTTAAGTATATATGATATAAAAGAGGAAAAATAAGGTCTAAATAGGTGTATCACATCATTTTAAATAATATAATTTGGCATATACAAGTCACTATAGTGACAAGTGTGTGAATTCAAGCCTAAAGTGCTAGTGAGTAACTAGAAGGAAGTGAACAAGTGTCAAAGTGAAGCTATCAGTTGATGGGTTTATCATGAGCTCAACCTATAATATTTCAACATTCTCAAGTTATGGAATATGTGTCAACAAATTATAAGGTATTTTTAGTAGGTAAGGGTACTCCTCATCAAGGAGGTGGTTTCAAGAAGGATAATGGAGTATCTTTATGCTAGGTTTAGGAGAATGTTGTACTTTCGATGGACTACACTTATCCAAGATAACTTCATGACCTATTTCCAAATCATTATCTTGAATTTTAAATGGTTATCAAGACTTGACACTTGGAATGGTGACTATTTAACATCATTCTTTCTCTCTACTCTCTTATGCTCTATATATTGAATCTATTTTAGCATTATAAAGAATCCACAATTGGTATGGTGAAGCCTTGCAAGTTTGATATCTTGTTTTGAATTTGAATAAAGTTTTATAAAGTTGGTTTAATCTCTAAAAATATTTCCTAATTATGTCAAGTATTCCATTTGGATGACAAGTGATGATGACTATTTCTCCTTACTTCCATTTTGCTCTTTTATGCATTGTGTGAGTGATATTTCTTCTAAAAGGTTTCATGAAGTTTATATGTTTTAAGGTACATTTTGAAGTGTGAAAGGGATTAGTAGTGTCTAATATTATAACTCTTATTTAACCATGTTTAAAATTTCATCGCAATCTACCTCTATGTGGAAACACATATGCTAGAAGAAACAATGAGTTGAGATCAGTTTTAACAGTCTACCTTCTTAATGTAAAATCAAGTATGTTTGTGGAAATATATTTGGTGTATCACATTCATTAGTATAGGTTGATTTTATGTTTCCTTATTCCTTTTTCACCCCCAATAGTGACTAGTCTAGTGTAGTGTGAGATCCTGAAGGATAGATCAAGGGAGCTATCTCATAATCTAGATATTTATCTCTTGTAGGAGATTGTCTACATGTAGAAATAGTTCCATGTTACCCAAACTTTGATAAGGTATCATTAATTTACCTAGGGTGAAATTTTGGGATATAACAGTAGATAAGGAACCTATATGGAATTTTCTATTTGTTTATAGATCTTATATCAATATTTTTGAGTTTTTTGTGTTCACTAATGGGTATTTACTACTTTTTTGATAAGATGTACATTGTTTTTTCAAAATAGGGTTTGTACTTAAATGGGCACCTTTGTATGCAATGCATGGCCTATTATTGTGACTTATTTCTTCTTGAAAGTGTACTTCCATAAGTATCTACATGACTTATAAGGTTCTATTGGCCTTTGTATCAACATGTAATTCTTTTTAGAGGTTCCATTGAAGATTAATCAAATGATCTCTAAGCTAACCCAGATCCTTATCTCATAGCTCACACGATTGGTTCAATGTTTTGTCTACTTCTAATGACCCAAAATATTATTTTTTAGACTCTAAATAAAAATTATAACCCTCATATAGCCTCCACATTTCCATTGGATTTCCTACATCTTGATCTCCATTCAACACCATCTAGGGGATCTTTTTTGCATATGAAACTATTAGATCTAAACTTTAAATGGTGATGCCTTCCTACCATCTCTCTCTCATGCTAGGGAAGGGACTATTTTTGGTTATTTTTTATATATAGTAAAGGAGATATTAAGGAGATTATTTCATTATTTTATAAACATTTTGACATTTTTCATTAGTTGAAGATGAAGGGTGAGGCCTGATTTAGTAGGTGGCCAAGCCATCTCAAAATCAAACTAAACATTCTCTAATCTCTCCTTGCTTGCTTCTCTCCTCATAGAAATGCATTATCAACAAAGTCCAACATTGTCTTGCTTGGCCTATTTGTAGTTTTCAATTGTACCATTTTAGTGGATATTTCATTGATTGCTTGTGTTTATGTATACATTATTAGTAAATTTTAGCATCCATTCATTGAGACTGATTTGTAACTTGTGCACTAATTTATATCATTTGTGTGGACCCATTTCAGTTAACTATGATGTCCATACTTGGAACATTCACTAGTAATCGATCATAAGCATAGATTATTCATTCCTTGAGCATGATTTGTAATTATAAACATGGGGGGGGGGGTCATTGTTGTTTACCTTAGGAGGTTGTTTTGGGGCCTACATGCTCTCTTGTTTAAGCATTAAATTTTTGTAACTGTTACCTATGCCCATGTAGTGACTACCTGCATAGATTGCTCTTATATTTTTGGATGCATTATCAATAGAGCTTGATTTTAATTTAAACATGCATTATCACTTATACATTGATTTATTTCATTTGATTGGACTATTTTTGGCTTAATCTAAAGTCTGTATCCAAATCATGCACTATTAATATTAGTTGTGGTCATATCAAATCCAATTAAGGGACTCCAGATAAAGAAGGTTGAGTCTACACTAGTGGTTCTTCTTGGGAAGACAAATTATGCTTCATGGTGTGTGTATATGTAATATTCATTCATATATCATGGAATTATTCCACTCTTATATGGAAGATTCTTAATCCTATTAACTTAGGTCATTATGATGATTGGGCCAACTCTTAAGACTATGTTTATGGTCAATTATTATTGCACATTTCATGGGATATACATTACCAGGTGGAGCATATAGAGTGTCCTTCCACCTTTTAGAACACTCTTTAGAGTCTTTTTAGTGGTTTTACTAAGATTTATATCACTTCTCCTCCTATTGTGTATTTTGAGACTATTGTACTCTCTCCTCCTACTTCTATTTCTTGTGATGACATAGTCTAGGTGGATAGTGCTCTTCATTTTGTCAAGCAACCATTATAGTGTTCTTCATGTTGTCATATTGTAGATTATGCATTCATTCATATACATGATGTTTCTATTCTAGAGACATCATAGTATATCACTTTGAAGGACTATACTATTTTCAATGAGAGAACACCCATTGAGAGCATTGATGTCTCATCTCTTCCTATGGATTTTCTTTCTTTAGTTGATGAGTCATGCTCCACAATTCACATGTGCATTATTTTCATGAATATTCCATGTCATTATTTTTATTTATCTATTTTTGTGGAATTACCTCTAAATTTTACACATGTTCTTACCTGACTTATGCCATAGATCTAATTTTGACCATATTAATATATCTTCATATTATTGCCTACATTTTTCATTATGGAATGGGTATACTTTCAGTATACACATCAGATTCTTCATTTTTCAAAGGGAAGAAACATTGTTTGATATAGATGGAGATTCTACAATCTTTAGGTAGAGGATCTCATCATCTAACTTCATCATATTATAAGATGTACTTAGATTATTGACTACTGCAACATCATCATTTGGGGGCCTTTTAGTCTCCTCTTCTTATTTTCTCTCTTTTGTGGGGGGGGGGGAGTTTTTTCCTATGGGTTTTCTCCCTTTCTCCACTTTATGAGAGATTATTTTGTACTTAGGAACCAAATTCTAATAACCACCTAATTTATTCTTAAGGAGGGGTTTTGGTGTATGTATTTACTACACATATGTAATTCACATTGATTAGGTGGATAATTAGGTATGTTAGGTGATTTATGACATCATAATGATATTATCATGATGTCATCATATACACATGAGTGCATAAGATAACTTAGTGGGTGGATGGGGTCTCCATTCCACTTAGTCCTCTTAGTTATTACACTAATAAGGCTTCCAACCCAATAGTGTTCCCTTAGTACCATCTCCACTCATAGTGGCAGAACCCACACACTCAAGTTGTCTATTTTAGTCACCATACCACTCAACCTACCTATTTAATGTCCTATCCTCCTTTGTATTTGTTACACCAAAGATCTTGTTAAGCCTTTGAGCTTGGGTGTGTGCCAATAGGATTTTTGTAAGCTTTATATATCAACCTTCTTCACTAATACATGCTATTGTAGTTTCTACTCTCATTGTGATTTCTTGATTCAACAGAGTTGTGTGTTTACATCACTAGTTACTAGTCTTGGATGTCTGATTATGGATGATTCTCACAAAGGATAACTAATATGGCCTCATTTTTAGGACCCTATTGAGGAATTGTTTTATATTTTCACATGACACCTTTATATAAAGACTCATGTATTTTTGAACTTGTTCAATTAGTGTATTTTTGGCCATTCATATACACATATCATTAATTCATTATGTTTTTAAACACTTTAACATGATGATCATTATTTATGACTTATGGTATCCTTAGCATTAAGATATTCATATGTGTTCAAAGTAGTGGATTTTCAACCACCCATGTAGGATATTTTTTAGATTGCTCTGAGTTACTTCTTCATATGGAATAATTAATGGTTAGTTTGATATGTCACTTCCATTCATGCCATTTATTTCAAGAAAACTAAGGAACCATTCTCTACACATTCTTGCATTTTATATGAAAGAGTAAATTTATTTTATGAATAAGCATCATTACATGCATGTGTGTTTTATTTATTTTAGTAAGATAATGAGGTTGGTTTCCTCACATGTACATGGGTATCTTATTATGCCTACCATTATTTAGAACTCATATTAGGATTGTAGTATGTCTCATCTTTTGATGGAATTATTTTTTTTACTCTTATATTTATTTTGAAACTTTGCTTGACAGTTAGACCTTCTCTATGTTATGAGAAACATATGGTATCCCTAACATCTATAAAGATTCATAATTACCCAAAAGTATCCATATTTAATGGTATCAAAATTTATAACATCATATCTAAGATAAAATTATCTTATGGCATCAAAATTATCACAATATTTATTTTTTAGAATAATATATTTGCACCATTTGTGTAAATAGCATACATATATTAGTGTAGGTTTTTATTTTTTCCTATTTATTAATTATGGAAATTGTATTTCTTGTGCATACATGGAGTTTTCCTACATTTGTGGGATAGGCTAGCGTATGTGGAGGTGTGTATCATAGATGTGTCATAGGTGTCATAAGAATGTCATAAGTAACTCCCTTGATGGGAGTTACTTCTCTATTCTTAGCACCTTGTCACTACCTTTCATGGAGGAGTTACATTCTATTCTTGGGGTGCCTTGTCCACCTTTTATGGAGGAGTTACTTACGTACTCTCTTATTTGTATTCCTCACTTTGGCCATCTCATGGTAATTAGATTTTGGTTTTCTCCATTTTGTCTTGTGCAATTTCTCTTATTGTGTTATTTTCAAATTGCTTTAGCATCTATGTGGTGTGCACTTGCTTCAACTTGTGTGATCACGTCTCCATTGCACTCACATTATCCGAATTCTAGCAACAACTCCAATATGGTATCAGAGCTAACCCGGTAATATTGTGTGTGATTATGCTTTTAGCTTATTTTGAAATCAAGAGGAGTGGAGTTCTCTTTATTTTTTTATTCTAGATTTGGTCTAAAATAAAAAAAATTTGTTTATATCATTTCTGGTTAGTGTCCTTGGGATCCTTGAATTTGGATGTCTTAGCAGAATACCACTAGCAAACAAGCTGTTTGTAGATAAATCTACAGGTTGATGCACTCAGGTGCCATTGTTGAGTAGAGAGCAAGGAGGTAGGCACCAAACTTCTACTGTTATCTTGGACTTCTATGCCTAGCTTCTGGGTTGCGCCCTCCAACAATAGTCTACAACCAAGCCATAAGCCGTACGATGTCCATCATCTAGCAAGTTAGCAAATCAGGACTGCATTTTGTTTGGTGACACTTTTGCACCTTGCTTCTGGGCTTTTTTTGTTTGTTGTGCCTAGTTTTTTGTGCCTTGCTTCTGTTTATTCTTGTTTGATGTGCCTAGCTTTTAGCTTTCTATTCTACCACGCCACAGTCAGCTCCAGCAAGGCACCAAGCAAAAATAGTCCTTTCTATAGTAGGTCATACGGTCCAGCACAGGTCTGAACTTGTTTTGTCTTTTCTGCTGTAAATTTTGGACTGTAATTTCTTGAAAAAGGCACCCTCTTTCATGCGTGGCATCTCATGTGACCCCTTAAACACTTTGCCATTCTGTCCATTTTATCTTTAACTTAAATTTTTTAGTGAAAATTGATTTGTCAAAACAAAAATTAGTCAATTTGACTGAGTATTTAGTTTTTTAGACAGTTTGGTATTTTGGAGGTTTTCAATTAAAACTTGTATCTTTAACCCACGAAGACGAAGGGTGATGCTCGGGTTGGTGGGATGCCAATTCCCCCTTACACAAACCTCCTTTGGATTTCTCATTCCATGACAAATATAATGAGTGGTTGGAAGGCCACTTCCTCTCCCCATAAAAGAGATTTTTTAATGTTTTAGTGTTTTTTTTGCAAAAACACTAGTTTACGAAAAAATTGTAACTTTAATATCTTGTAAACGGTAGCTCAGTTTTGGGTGCTATTTTTTTAAAAAGTGCTTGTAATTCAATTTTCCATAGTGTAGACTTGTTATTTTTAAAAAATTCACTATTTTATAAAGTGCCAAAAATTTGGGTCTCTCGAGACACATTTTCGACTGAGTCCAACATCCTATTTGCTTTAGTGTTGCACTGATTGCTCTAAGACACATTTTCAGCTGAGTTTGACATTTTTTGAGCGTGCACTTACATATTTGGAGGGGTTCAATATTTTGGGGGGTGTGATTGCTTTCCATAACTTGCAAAACTTTGCTTTCATTCTCCTTTCTGCATATATTCACAACTTGCAATCAACACAACTTCACCTAAATTTAGCTAAAAATAGATTTTTATCAACTTAAACCCCTAACACCCTTCAACTATCATGAATGGAAGGTTAAAATGTCAATCATTCTTAGAAGCAAATGGTAGTATAGGATCACCATGGGTACTAAAATAGAACCCAACACTGATGCTAAAAAGGTTAAGTGGTATAACCATAATGATGAAGCCTTTGGATTACTGAGCTTGTCTATGTCTCTAGAACTTCTCTTCCATCTAGAATATTCTTAGACTCCCAAAGACATATGGGACACCTTAGAAAAGTTGTTTGGGAAGCTTGATGAGATGAGAGATCATGAACTCGAAAATGAACTCATAAGTCTAAGTCCTAGCAACTATGACACCCTACAGGACTTCTTCACTAAGTTTAAGGCCCTTAGATTGTAATTGAAAGAGTGTGGAATAGAGAATAAAGATGATCAACTCATACTTTCCATTCTCACAAAGTTAGGTCCAAGATATTTAGTCTTTGTCTCCACTTTCCATGCCATAAAAAGTGCCCTTGGCACTACATGGAAAATGCCTTCTTTGGACTCATTCATTACTGACTTGACTAGGGAGCAAGATAAGCTAATTCAAATGGGCACAGTGAAGTCTACTCAACCCCAAGCTTTGATAGCTAGAAATGATAAGGACAAGACTTCAACAAAGGAGAAAAAGAAAAAGAATAAGGACTAAGAGAAGAAGAAAGAAAACAACAATCCTACCAAAAACAACACTGAGTCTTCATCCTCCAATTCTAAACCAAAGAAGGAGAAGGTTAAGTGTGCCTATTGTAAAAATATAGGGCATGATGAACACAAATGCATGAAGAAATAAATAGATCACCTAACTCATCTTTTAGAGAAAAACAACATAGGTGTTCCTAAATCCATCAAGCAGAATTCATCTACCCAAGATTCTACTAAGGCAAAAGGCAAGGGTAAGGAGAAAGAAAAGGGCAAGGCCCTTGTAGCTACAATAGCTTCCACATCTTCATGGGTCATCGACTCGGGTGATTCTCACCACATGGGCTCTTCACTAGTTGAGTTTTCATCTTTAGAGCCTTGTAGCATGACTTCAATTAGTTTGGGTGATGACACTTCAATTTTTGTTGCAGAGAGAGGGCCAGTTGAAATGAAAGGAAGAAAATTCAACAATGTTCTAAGTGTTCCTTCTCTTTCAACCAATCTCTTATTAGTGTACCAAATCATTCACATTGGTCGGGCCATGAGAGTTGAGTTTTCACCAGATTCAGTGGCTATCAGGGAGTTGCATAGTGATACTATAGTGGTAGTGGGTAGGGCAGATCACCAAGCCAAGTTATACACCTTCTCACATTTTGCATTAGATTCTTCTCCTACAACATTGCTAACTCATTTAGATGGAGTTAGCAAATTATGGCATGAGCAATTTGGCCACCTTAACTATCGCTACCTTGAACAAATTCGTAAACATGACATGGTCATTGGCTTGCCTCATGTCCAATTCTCAAAAAGACTTTGCAAGGGGTGCTCCCTTGGGAAGCATCTCAGAGCAAAATTTGACAAAGGCAAAGCTTGGAAGGCTTCACAACCTTTGGAGTTAGTCCACAGTGATGTATCAGGACCCTTTCCCAAACCATCTTTCACAAGGGCCAAGTACATCCTCACTTTCATTGATGATTTCTCTTGGTAAAATTAGATATATTTTCTCAAACAAAAGTCTAAAGTGTTTGAAAAATTTCTAGACTTCAAGGATCTTGTTGAGAAATAGAGTGAGAAATACATCAAGGTTCTTCAAACTGATAATGGAGGGGAGTATGTCAGCATCATATTTGAGTAGTTTTGCACTACAGAGGGGATTGATTTGCAACATATAGTCACTTATAGTCCTTCATAGAATGGGGTTGCAAAACACAAGAATAGGTTCTTGAAAGAGATGGGTAGCTATATGATTCACTCCAAATCCTTAGCACCACAGTACTAGGCTGAAGCCATCAATTATGCTTGCTACATTCAAAATAGGGTTCCTCACAAAGCTTTGAAAGGGATAACACCCTTTGAAGCTTGGCATAAAAGGAAACTTGACGTTGAGCACCTTAGAGTTTTCAGATTCCTAGCCATGGCCCACATTCTAAAGAAGAACACAAAGCTATGGAACATCAGTCCAAGCCTTGCATCTTTGTAAGATATCTAGATGGTATTAAGGGATATCACCTTCTAGATCTAGTCACTCATGAGTTGTTCATCGAGAGAAGTGTCCATTTTCAAGAGAGTCCTAAAAACTCAACACTTGACAATTCTTCTCCCTCATTAGATCTACTTCTTCATGATGATTCCTCATTAGATTTAGATCAGCCACAACAAGTTCTTGAGCCAAAGACATATTCTTCTTCTCTAAGTTCAAATAGTAAGGACAGTGATGTAGAGTCATCCACCTCTAGTTAGTCAGAGGATGAGTTAGCACCTGACTCGCTCACTTTTGGGCCACTTTGGGCCAGACAGACACTTGAGAGTGCTATCACTTGGGTAGGAGATCCCACAGATGATAGATGTACTAGGGGGGATTTTCAGAGAGATCCACATGCCTTCTTTGCTACACTTTTAGATCCATAGACTTTTTGAGAGGCATTGGGGGTACCTAAGTGGGATAGTGATATGGAGGAAGAATATTCTTCCTTAATAAAAATCACACTTGGGATTTAACTTCACTTCCTAAGGGAAGAAAGATGGTTCGATGCAGGTGGATATATCAGACCAAGTTTGTAGCAGATGGGTTGGTTGATAAGTATAAGGCATGATTGGTTGCCAAGGGTTTCTCATAAGTGGTAGACATTGACTACTCAGAGACCTTTTCACCTGTTGTAAAGATGACTTTTATCTGACTCACCTTGGTTATTGCCATAGCGCATGGTTGGGATGTGCATTAGATGGATGTGAAGAGTGCCTTTCTTCATAGAGACCTAGAGGAGGAGATCTACATGGAGCAACTACCAAGATTTGTTCAATATTCTTCCTTAGTATGCAGACTTAGGAAATCTATCTATGGCCTCAAATAGGCTCTTCGGGCTTGGTATGCCAAGATGGATTCCTTCCTTCTCACAATAGGTTTCACTAGGTGCCATTCTGATCCCAATGTCTACTTCTTGTAGTAGGATGATTTTCTCTTGATTTTGGTTCTATATGTTGATGACCTTTTGATCACTAGGAGTTCTTCATCAGCTATTGTATTGGTGAAGGCATCTCTCCAGGATAGATTTGATATGATAGACTTGGGTTTGTTGCACTACTTCCTTGGCATCAAGATCTCACAGTCAGATTCAGAGATTTCTCTTACACAGCCTAAATATGCTCTTGACTTATTAGCTTAGTTTCACATGGCTAATTACAAGCCATCTCTAACTCCCTTTCTATCAGGAGTCAAACTTGAGGCTGACTATTCTTCACCATTGGTTGATGCCACTCAGTATCAACAAATTTTTGGTAGTCTCATCTACTTGACTCACACTAGGCCCAACATTTCATATACAGTGGGACTTGTCTCCAAATTCATGCAGGAACCTCATGAGCTGCATTAGAAAGTAGCTAAGAGAATCTTGTATTACATACAGGGTTCACAGAGATATGGGATTCATTACAGATTTGGCACAGAGGTTGACTTGGTTAGATATATAGATTCAAACTAGGCTAGTGATTCATAGACTCATAAGTCCACTTCTGGTTACAATTTCTCTCTAGGTTTTGGTCATATCAATTGGTCTAGCAAGAAGAAGAATGCTATTGCTATATCAGCCATAGAGGTAGAGTATAGGGGAGCTGTTAGTGCAGCTACTGAGGCTATTTGGATTTAGGGGATACTTTTTGAGTTTGGAATTCCCATCAGGTAGCCCACCATCATTTATTGTGACAACTAGGGTACCATTCAGATTTGTAAGAATCCAATTCAACACCAGTGGACCAAGCACATAGAGATTCACATGCATTTCATTCAGGAGCTGATTCATAGTCAGGTCATTGACTTGATATTTTTCCAGTCTTCAGAGCAGGTTGTAGACATCTTCACCAAACCTTTTATTGAGAGCAAGTTCATTCATCTATGAGCTCTTCTTGGGGTGTGGTCTACATCTATAGCATCATCATCTTTAGGGGGCGCTTTCTAGCCTCTTCTTTCTTTTATGTCTCTCTTTTGGGGGGGAATTTTTTTCTACGAGTTTTCTTCTTTTCTCTATCTTATGGGAGATTGCATTTGTACATGGGTACCTCATCAGGCATAGTTATCGGGACCCATTTTCTATTTCCACACTGGCCATCTAAGCTACACTTATGGGGGGGTATTAGTGTAGGTTTTTATTTTTTCCTATTTATTAATTAGGGAAATTGTATTTCTTGTGCATACATAGAGTTTTCCTACATTTGTGGGATAGGCTAGCTTATATGGAGGTGTGTGTCATAGATGTATCATAGGTGTCATAAGAATGTCATAAGTAACTCCCTTAATGGGAGTTACTTCTCTATTATTATCACCTTGTCACCACCTTTCATGGAGGAGTTACATTCTATTCTTTAGGTTCCTTGTCCACCTTTTGTGGATGAGTTACTTACATACTCTCCTATTTGGATTCCTCACTTTTGCCATCTCATGCTAATCAGATTTTGGTTTTCTCCATTTTATCTTATGCAATTTCTCTTATTGTGTTATTTTCAAATTGCTTTATCATCTATGTGGTGTGCACTTGCTTCAACTTGTGTGATCACGTCTCCATTGCACTCGCATTATCTGGATTCTGGCAATAAATCTAATAACATACTTAACCAGATGTTCAATTTCATTCAACATAACATTGTCTACGTGTGGATTAGGCCACCTTATAATCTTATGAATCTCACTACTATTTTGGATCATAAATTATTTTATGAATTTACCATCATCTCATGAGAGACATCTATTTATATCACCATCTTCTTTAGGGATGGGTGTGCAACTCCTTATTGTGTCCTTTCTACCTAATTTCTTGAAATTAATGTTTCTTGTAAGTTAGCCTCGTATTGAGCACTTGTTCTTAGTTTTAATTGGTAGTTATAGTATCTATAAACACATGTATTTTAGAAATATAAATTGGAATCCATATGGACACTTTACATCACACTATATTTTATTGACATTTGTACATAAATACCTCATCAAGGCTTGTTTATAGGATGTATTTTTTAATGATTCTAAGAATATTTATTTTTTATTTAAAAATCATTAAGTTGTAGTAAGTGGGGGAGGGGGCATGTTTGTTAAAATATTAATTTTGAACCTTTATTTAAGTTAACTTAGGTAATTATAACTTATACTAAGGATAGTTAGAGCATGCACATGTCCAAGGAGGAAATTAATACTTACATACCTCACATTTGTCACCATAATTAAATACCATCTTTAATATGGCCATAATCAAATGTGAGAAACACACACACACACACACACACACACACACACACACACACACACACACACACACACACACACACACACACACACACACACACACACACACACACACATCCTACCTTTTATTTTACATATCATAAATACATACACACATATATTGAATATTTAAGTGAAATTATTGTTTCTCATTTTGGTTCTCCTCTTTTTGCCTCTCTTTTATGTGATCTATGGTTTGTTTCTTCTTTGATATTCATTAGACTATATATTAAAATCAAAAAAATTGTGGAGAGAGTAATGCCTAAAATATATAACATAAACTATACATTGGGACACTAAGATACATGTGGTACTATGGGATTACTACACAACCGATAAAATACCAAAATATTATTCCTTTTAATTATTTTATAGTTTAGAAGCTACGGTAGTAGTGGAGCTGTTTCCTCTTATTTTTATGTTAGTGGTAAGATTTAGGATAAATGAGAAAGATTCATTCAAATAAACTTAGTGTAATTGGATAAATTATATGAGAAAAGGTTTATTACGGAGTGTAATCAAACCCAAAAGAAAAGAAGGAAAAAATCATGACATGACCTTGATATCAAGATCAAGGAATACTAGATAGGGATTTATTTTTTGTTATATGATATTATATATAAAAAGTCATGTAAACTCAAGATAAGATGTTTATGATAATATGTAGTATAAGAGATAATAGATTTAGGAGTTATTACATTATGTAATTATTAGGAGTACCAAGAAAGATATGCCAATGGAGTTAAATAGAAGGATTATATGTCATAATTAAAAATATATGATAGAAAGAAAATAGCAAAAAAAAAAGTTGGGGGGGGGGGATAGTAATGGAAAAAATAATGATGGGAAAAGAATATGAAAAAAAATATTTTGAGAAAAAAAGAGAAAAATATATTAAAATGAAAAACAAATATAAAATAATTTTATAAAAAAGAGGGAAAGTCAAATCAATTTTACAAAACATTGCAAAAAATTTATAAAAAAAACTCTATGTTTTTTATAAAAGACAATTTTAAAAAAAAAACAAAAAAAACTAAACAAGATCAAAACTAAAAATTTCCACTAATACTAAAAATTGGTAAATAACAACTTAGTGAAGAGGGAAAGTGAGAACTGGTAAAAGAAGGTTCTCTTGGAAAGTGAATTAAATTATTTTTCCCTCATCAAGATAAAATTGGTGGCTTAGTTAAGATAATTATAGGATAATCAAGAAGAAAAAAATTGGTGGTTAGTAGGACACGAGATTTTAAAAAATAGGGATGATGTAGGATGAAAAATAAGGGACCAAAAAAAAAACATTGGGGACAGAATGAGATGGAAGAAAGATTAAAAAAGGAAAAACGGAGGGAGGCAAAAGAAAGCACCAAAGATAAGATAAAAGTAGTTAGAATGGTTAAAAACAATAAATGAAGATAAAATAAAATGTTATTAGAAAATAAAGCAAATAGTAAAAAAATAATCTATAAATAGAATTGAGTTATCACAATAAAATAAAAAATCAACTCTAAAGCACACCAAATTTACCAAAGTGAGATAATAGAAATAAGTTTTCAAAATATGCTTTCAAACAATCAAAATAATGGGTTATGATAAATGGAAACTCTAAAATTTAATTTATTTGATAAAATCAAGAGGCTATAACTATGGAAACATTCCAAGCAATCAAATCATCCATACCCTAAAAGAGTGTTTCTACAATTTTATACTGAGTTGAACATTATGAGGACCAACCCAAGTATATACATTATAATAAAGCATATATTTATCAGAATTTAAAGGAGTTGAATAAACACACAATGATTCATATAAAACCTCAAATATAGACATCAAGTGGAAACAAAAAAATTAAACCATGGTAAAAATTAAACTAGATGATTTGAGTGGGTTCCCATATTTAAATTTTCTAGATAACACTATAAAAATTATACTCAGTTGCACTCATGAATATATAATGTTATCAAACTGATCCCAATGCATTATAACTCATGTTATCCATATGGTGACATGGTTTTTTAGTAAAGGGCATGAATTTAACAAGTATAATAAAAAGTGTATAGTGATCACAAAAGTGACCACCCAATTATTTGAGGCAAATTCTAATCAAAGGGTACTCTTCATTTAGAATATAAAGGATCAAAAGATTTAGTATGAAATAAAGACAAGTTTTTGGAAATTTTACTACAAATAGTGAGGATTATATGGAATGTAACATGGTCATGATCAACATGAAATACAATATTTGTGCCATGTTATTGTAATAACTCTTGGGAAACATAATAAGGATTAAAAAGGGTAAGGTAAGCATGAATTATATTATGCATGACTCCTCATAGTTCATGTAATGTATTTAAAAAATACACTATTAAGAAGAGATGGGGTAGTCCATTGGGATAAAAATAAGTTAATATGGGAGCAAATAAATAATATTTAAAAATAATATGATACTATATTTACTATTTTATCATTGGAGCATAAAATAAAGGAAATGGTACCTAGGAGATATTTGGTGTCAGATATCATAGTGGGAAGGTATAAATATGAAGTAATATTTGGGGTAGATATTAACACCTATATAAATCCATATTAATGGAGATATAACCCCATTCACACACTACTTTATGTGTAAATTTATGACTAATTAAAGGCCATAATTCAAGTCATTTTAAAGGAGACACAAGTAAGAAAGATGGGGTGGTGTAGGAAGAGGGTGTATCTACCACATCTACCTTTAAGACCTCACCTAATGATGGAATAATAAGTAAAAAAATAACCATAGTAATATATTTGAAAAAATAAATACCTAAAATAGATAATAATATGGAAAAAATTATGATAGAAAAACCAAAACATTCAATACACATCAAAATCATCAGCTTAGGGGTTGTAACTTGTTGGAAATATTTTCATTGATGTCAAAGGTCTAGGATTGGTGATAAAGGCCCCATAACATTTATTGTATAAAAATGTTTTTAGTGTTCGTATTTTGGCTAAAATGTGTTGATATTTATTTAATATTAACTAATTTATTTTTTGTTGCATAAAAGTCAAAAAAGGTCCCATGGAGAAGTCAAAGAGTCACAGGGTAAAGAAAAAAGAGGAATGGTATGCTTTTCTCATAAAGTGTCATCTTGATGAATTCCAAGAGTCACCAAGTGAAGACAAAAGAAGGTATGGTGAATTTTTCCATGAAGAGTCACCTTAAGGAATTTGAAAGGTCACCAAAATAAAGACAAAAGAGGAAAGGATGCATTTTCTTATGAAGGGTGACCATGTGACTTTTCAAATACAAGGATTCAAAGGGTCATGCAATTTTGGTGAAATTTTCAATGAGTGAAGATTCATAAATGGTGAATGCCAAAGGCCATTTGGAAATCTATAAATAAAGGCTTGTGAAGCTATTTGTAATAGGCAAGAGATTGCATGGTTTATAATTGTTTTATATAATAAAAGGGGAGAGAATAGAAAGAGATATTTTAGAGTTCTATCATTTGTTGAGAAAAGCATATTAAGAGATAGTTGTGTTTTATACACAAGAGGGGTTGGTGCTCTTTTGAGCTGGTTCTCACAAATAATCAATGTGTTGGTGATAAAAAAAAGGGTTAGTGCTCCTACAAGTTTGTGCTTTAAAACTTTATAATTTGAGTTGGTGCTCATTAATATACTTGAGATTGTTCTCCATGGTCTTTCTCACTTTGGGTTTCCATATAAAAATATGCTCTCTCTCTCTCTCTCTCTCTCTCTCTCTCTCTCTCTCTCTCTCTCTCTCTCTCTCTCTCTCTCTCTCTCTCTCTCTCTCTCTCTCACACACACACACACACACACACACACACACACACACACACACACACACACACACACACACGCGCGTATGGTGCATGTTATTATTTTAATTTTATTGCATATCTTAAATGTATGGTTGAGTGGAGTTTGATTAAGTAAAATATTTATAAGATATATGATATAATGATTCACCCCCTCTCAGTATATCACATGCTTAAACATTGGTATCAGAGCAGGTTCCTTTGGAAAAGGTTTTACAACTTGAAGGTAAATTAGGGAAATCACAATAGATGGATCACATGAAGGTTTTTATATAAATAAGTCACCTTTGTTTGATGGGAAAAAACTATTATTTTTAAAGCATAAGGATGAGGACTTATTTGATGTCTCATGGATTTAAAATTTGGTAAGTAGTTGTGGAGGAATATGAAAAACCATAGACACTTGTGACTACTCCAACAAAAAAAAGGCAAGTGAAAATAATGATAAAGATTTAAATGGTATTTTATGTGGTTTATGTGAATCAATTTTTTTTTAAATTATGCAATACAAATATTCTCATGAGACTTTGGTAAATCTTGAAAATATTTACAAAGGTTATGGCAAGGTTTAGCAAGCTAAGCTCTAGACTTTTAGAAGACAGCTTGAGAGTTTGAAAATGGAAGAGGAAGAAAATATAGTGAGTTATATTTTGTGGGTTGATCAAATAGTTAATCATATTCAAGGACTTTGAGAAAATTTATAATAATTAGTGGTAGTATAAAAGGTTTTGATATATCTACCAATGAGATACGATGCAAAGGTTTCAGTAATTGAGGAGATGAAGGATCTAGCCAAGCTAAAGATGGATTAACTACATGGTATTATTATGACATATTATATGTAGACCAAACAAGAGAAACCCTCAAAGAGGGAATATGCTTTTAAGACATCAAAAAAATGTGTGGCTAAGATTAAAGAATCAAGTGATAGATCTAGTGATGATGAATATGACAATACAGCTCTATTCATCTGCAAGTCAAAAAATGGCACAAGTAAATATCAAGGAAAATTACCTTTTAAATTTTTTAATTGTGGAAAGATTATATATTTTGTAGCTAAGTGCCTAGATAAGATTAATGGTGATAATGAAGAAGGAAGGTCTACATAAAAGAAAAATTTTAAAGTCAAATTCAAGGGATTCGAGAAGAAGAATTTATACTCTAAAGATCCTTGCTCATTTGAAGATAGTGGCGTCAGTGATTCAGATAAAAAAGAGATTATATTCATGACCATACATGAAGATTACTCCATAAAAAAAAAGTACAGATGATCAAGAAGAAGAAAAAGATGAATTTGAAGTGAAATGAGAAGGATAACTCATTTGTGCCTTAGAAAAATTACAAGCTCTTGAGAAGAAGAATCATAGATTGAAGCATCAAATCGAGAAAAATAAAAAAGAGTCAAAATAAATAATTAAAGATCTACAAGCACACATTGAAGAATCCAAAAAGACTGAATAAGATCTAATAGCTCAGTTACAAAAAGTAAGTGAAGAATGTGAAAGGTATGTTTTTAAAATCACCTTTTTAAAAGTAGATCTTGAGAAAAAAAAAGTATTCAATGATAGAGAAATGAATGATTCAAAATTTGAGAATAATACTAATATTTTGAATAAGATATTAAAAATTCAAATATCAATGTTAGATAACATAGGTATTAGATTTGAAAAAGAAAGGGAAGGCCACTACTTTCATAGATAAAGTTAACACAAAAAAAGGAAAGAGCTATGTTGAAGCTCTTACAAAAGAGAAAATGAAAAAGAAAGAAGTTAAGAATACAGAAGACATCTCAAAAAAAGAATGATAAAAAGACCAAAGCTATAAAAGACAATTAGGTCAAAGATACACAAATATGTTCTATTTTTATGGTTACTATTTTTATTGTAATGGATATGGTCCTAAGAAAATAGAATGTCAAAAAAGGTCTAATAATTTCAAAAACAAGAAGGAAACTCATATAGAGTCAAGTAGAAGCCACAACTCTTTTGCTCCTCTATTGAGATTTAATGAAGAGGTCATAATATGTTACAAGTGTAATAACTTTGGACACATATCCCAATGTTATAGAAGTGTGTTTGATTTAGTTAAGAAGGACTAAAGTTGCAAGGTTCCATTCATCAAAAAGAAATTTTAGATAAGTTCATGGTAGAAAAAATAACCTGAAAAGTCTATATTAGTCCAGACAGCTTTTCATGTAAGAAATGAAGAAAATCCATGATTTCTTGAAAGTGGATGTTTGAGGCACATGACATGAGATAATAGCAAGTTCATAACTCTAAATAAGATCAATTGTAGCATAGTGAAATTTAGAGATAGTACCACTACCAAAATAGTTGGAAAAGGTACATTGAGTTTGGATAATGGTAGAACTAAGACTAAAAATGTTATGCATGTAGAAGGTCTTAAGCATAATATGTTGAGTGTAAGTCAAATGTGTGATTAGGGACACACACTAAAATTTTATGTAGAAGGTTGTGAAATTAGGAGAAGAGATTTATATGTGTTGATTTTAGATGCTTATAGGATAGGCACCAATTTTTTTATGTTATTAGATATCAAAGGTCAAAAATGTTATTTGAGTCAGGTTGAGGAAAGTTGGCTATGGCATAGGAGAATGGGATACATAAATTTTGACAATATTGTCAACACTAGTAAGAAGCAATTATTTAGATATCTTCCAAAGATTACAAAGCTCTCTGACATGCTTTGTAAACCATGTCAACATGGGAAGCAAGCCAGAAGATGGTTCAAAACAAAATAATACTTGACCGCTCAGATGTTAGATATTGTTCACACTAATTTATATAGACCTGTAAGAAATCAAAGTACTCAAGGTGAGAAATATTTCATGTTTCTTACTAATAATTTTACACATATTACTTGGGTGATGTTTTTAAAGAAAAAATTATAAGTTTTCAGCCACTTTAAAGCATTCAAGGCTTTTGTTGAGAATGAAACTGATTTGAAGATTAAGTGCCTGAGATAATATTGAGGAGAATAATTCATATCAAATGAGTTTATTTATTATTATGAAGACCATGGGATAAAGAGACATTATTCAATAGCCAAAAATCCACAATAAAATGGAGTGGTTGAGTGGAAAAATAGAACAGTTCAAGAGATGGTGAGGATAATGCTAAATAAATCCAAGATACAAATAAATACTGGAGAGAGGTAATTGGTATAGCTGTGCATATTCAAAATAGAGTGTCATTGAGATTTAATAGTGACAAGACTCCCTATGAGCTATGGAAAGACAAAATAGCTATACTTGATTACCTTAGAGTTTTTGGTAGTACATGTTTTATAAAGAGAAATGATGAAAAATTGGGTAAGTTTGAATCTAGAATAGATGAAGCTATATTTCTTGGATATTCTAAAAAAATCAAAGATTATAAATGTTGTAAAAAAGAACCAAGAAGATTGTTGAAAGTGCAAGTGTCAGGATAGATGAAGATGTATCACAAAGAGCTAGTGATCTAGTGGACACTACTAAAATCATTGAAGAAGAAGATTTTGAAGGGTCAAATGAAGATGATAAGAAGTAAAAGGACACCAAGACCACATGAAGATATGTTCATATAAATCATTATAAGAGTGACATCATTGAGAATATAAATGAAGGATTTCACACTAGAAGAATGATGATAAGTGAATCTAAATAAGTAACTTTTTCTTTGTTATCCAAAATTTAGCCTAGAAATGTTTTATAAGCTAGACATGATGAGCATTGGGTTATGGAAATAGATGAAGAATTAAATCAAATAGAAAATAATGATACTTGGGAATTAGTGCCTAGACCAAAAGATCAAAATGTGATAGGAATAAAATGGGTATATATAAATATGTTAAATGGAGATGGTGAAGTTACCAAGAATAAATCAAGGTTAGTATGTAAAGAATATACTTAGATTGAAGGTATAGATTTTGAAGAAACATTTTCACCAGTAGCAAGGCTAGAGACTATTAGAATGTTTTTTGCATATGCAGTGTTTAAAAATTTCAAAGTGTTTCAAATGGATGCCAAGTCTACCTTCTTGAATGGGAATCTAGAAGAGGAGGTCAAAATTAAGTATCCTAAGGGATTTATTCTCTCAAATTATAATAGACATGTATGAAGATTGAATAAATCACTATATGGATTGAAACAAGCTCTTAGAGCTTGGTATGCAAGACTTGATAAGTACCTACAAGATTAAGGTTTCAAGAGAGCTTTTGTTGATATTAATCTCTACATAAAAATAGAAGGTGAGCATCAATTAATTATTGTGTTATATGTTGATGACATAATTTTTGGAGGAAACATTGAAAATATGATAAAAGATATTTTTTGATAATATAAAAAAGAATACGAGATGTCTATGCTTGGAGAATTATCATTTTTCTTAGGGTTGCAAATATTTCAATTAGATAAAGAATTTTTCATATCTCAAAGTAAATATGCCAAGGAAATGTTGAAAAAAAATTGGTTTTGAGGATTGTGCACTAGTTGACACAACTATGGGTACAAGGAACAAGGTGAGTAAGGATGAAGATTCACCTATTGTAGATCAATATTTGTATATATCTATTATTGGTATTCTTTTATATTTGAAAACATTAAGGCTAGGCATCATGCATGCAATAGAAATGGTTGTGAGATATCAATCAGCCATAAAGGAGAGTCATGTTCAGTTAGTGAAGAGAATGTTCAGATATGTCAAGGGGACATTGGATTACAAATTATGGTATCCCATAGGCAGAGATTTCACTTTGGTTTCTTATACAAATTTAGATTAGGTAGGCTAATTGGATGACAAAAAGAGTACAAGTGGAGGATATTTCTTCCTTGGTGATATCTTAGTATCATGGCTAAGAAATATGTAGAATTTAGTATCACTTTCTATAGCTGAAGTAGAATATATTTTAGTGCTATTGTCTTCTACTAGATTTCTTTGGATGAAGAAAAATTTGGAAGATATCAAGGTAAAATATGATTAACCTATTTGTATTTTTTGTGACAAAACAAGTTTTATTAATATTTATAAGAATGTAGTGATGCATTCAAGAAAAACACATAATCTTATCAGATATCACTTCTTGAGAGTAGGTTACAGATTAGTAGGTTAAGATGGAATATATTATTAATACAAAATAGATTGTAGATATTTTCAAAAAGGCACTACCAAAAGACACATTCCATTATCTGTAGGAGAAGTTCAGAGTTATTTATTTTTCTTCTTGATATTGAGGATCAACATCAATTGAGGGGGAGCTAAGTGTTAACTTCAAGATAGGCCCTTTACCATTGATGTCAAAGAGGGAGAAGAAAAAAATAGGTGTAAAAATAGGTTGAAAAATAGGTACAGAGAATAGGTACAGGATGCTATAGTAAGGGAGAGTTACTGTATTTTTTTAGATGATAGTATGTATAGGTTGGTATGTGCAATACATGTTTTAGGATTTGGAAGTTTGAGTTTGAGGTTGTCATTAATGAAAAAGGGGGATATTGTTTTAAATATTGTCATTGATGTCAAAGGTCTTGCATTGGTGATAAATGCCCCATAGCATTTGTTTTCTAAAGATGTTTTAATGTTCATATTTTGGCTAAAATGTGTTAATATTTATTTAATATTAATGAATATATTTTTGGTTGCATAAAATTCAAAAAGGGCCCATGGAGAAGTCAAAGAGTCATGGGGTAAAGACAAAAGAGTTATGGGATGCATTTTCCCATAAAGAGTCATCTTAAGGAATTCTAAGAGTCACCAAGTAAAGAAAAAAGAGGGTATGTCACATTTTTCCATG